>JAGDYQ010000238.1:581819-592068 GCA_021962125.1 Bulinus truncatus
TACGTATTGCTAGCTGAAAGACTTAAAACCAAACTAGAAATATTAAAACATCTTTGAATACGAATTTGCTTTGAAACTCGAACGTCCGGCGTGTTTTATTCCTTTCCCTTTGTCATCATGACATCTTTATGCTATTTATCTAATTTCTCTTTGTAGTTTAAGCATCCAGAATTATTTTTGCAACTTATTTCGAAGCTAAATTAATTTTTTTAATGGTACATTTACCATTCAAATACAGGGTGTCCTTAAAATATATACTCCAGTAGCGGATTTAGTGAGTACCAACTGCCACAGGCCATGCGCCTGATGTGTTCTGGCGAACGGTTGGAACTCGGCATCTGAAGGGGCCTTCTCGCCAGAAGCCTGCAAATGATTCGCTCTAGACCCCCCCCCCCCACCCCGCTTTCTGCCGTCCCTGTATAATCGCTTGAAGTTTTTATAAAAACTTTTCAAAAGTAAAATTTTTTTTTTCATGATCCCCTTTGGTGTGACAAGTTGGTCTTTCCAGTATTGCTCAAGGAGAATCAAAACAAAAACCACTTGTTTTTCTATTGAATATTTGGATCGTGTACTTTTCGTATTTGATATGTTTTACTGTAAGACAATAACTGTATCTATGTAGAGTAGATGTCAACCAAGATTTTAATATGTTATTTTCAAACATATAGAATCACTATTAATTCAATACAAAATTAGTTTCTCACTCTCTTTTTTATTGCATTGTTTGAAAGTATGCTAATTATGTTGCCAACTTGTCTCTGTTCTGTTACTTAGTAATTATAGCCTACTAATTAAGTTGTCAACTTGAGTCAGTGCAGTTAGTGAGTGGAAGTATACTAATTATATTGCCAACTTGACTCAGTTCTGTTAGTGAGTGGAAGTGTACTAAGTTTTACTGTTCATTTCTTTTTAACTAAAAATATTTTTTTTTGAAAGTGTACCTTAATGTTACATATATTAGAAAAACTATTGTCTCCCGCTAGAAACTAAACTGTGCATGTATAGTAGTCGGAGATATCCACATCAGTCTATACAATAATTAAAGGGTTGGGAAAACATGTTTAACCTCGGACTACATTGGGTTAGTACATTAACAGAAAGAGGGGCCAGAGAGCCGGTAATACTCGGCATTACCAGAGAGATCAAGGTTCCATTTGACACTCGATCCAAATAATTTAAACCGGTTTTTTATTTACATTTAATTAAGTTCATAGTATTGAGCGAAAGAAACTGATAATATAATTATCAAAGTATTGTATTGTGTAGACAGCGCAGATTAATGAAAGTCAAACCCCTCCTATCATGAAATATTATATTTGTATAAGTTGCTCGGCTACTGTATTAAACAATGGAAATTCTGACTTTGTAATACACCAACCCAGACACATATATATTACAAAGACATTAAACAGAAAAAATAATCACCATTATATTAGGCATACAGAAATGAATAAGTGAAAACAAAAATCGGAACAGTTAGCAGGATAATCCTGACAGAACATTATATCCTACAAATACGGCGACAAAATACACAGTCGGCAAGATGGTCCCAAACAAACACACATACCTTCATAATCTCTCTCTCTCTCTCTCTCTCTCTCTCTCTCTCTCTCTCTATATATATATATATATATATATATATATATATATATATATATATCATATACTTATAAGACGTATTTGCTGTCTGTCTGTCTGTCTGTTCCCCTATAATTCAAGATCCAGACAACCAAATAACGTGAAATTTGGTACACGTAAACATAATTACATGGGACATGTTATAGGACATGTTTCGTTTCATCTCGATTGGTAGTTTAATTGTAAAAAATTATTTTTATTTTAGTATCTTTTACTATATTAAAGTAATCTCGACGGCGACATAAATAAAACTTCTGTGACGTCATTTCCCGATGATCGAATAGAACTTGCGCGCTGGTGCTGTATCGTGCCTTTGTGCTGCAAAGAATTGTTGATGTTTTTTCATGCTTCCCGATTTGTACAGTTTGAGGAAGATAAATGAATGAAGAAGGATTTCAGAAGAAGTGTGAAGCCATAATAATATAATAATATATATATATATATATATATATATATATATATATATATATATAGAGAGAGAGAGAGAGAGAGAGAGAGAGAGGGAGGGAGAGATATAGATAAAGCGAGATAGAGGGGGTAGGGGGGAGAGAGGAAAGGATGGTTTGAGGGAGGAGGGAGGGAGGGGAGAGGGGGAGAGAAGGAGAGCGGGAGATGAGAGAGGGAGAGAGAGGAAGAGAGAAAGGGAGGGAAGGAAAAAAAGAAAGGAAGGGAGGGAGAGAGGGAGTAGGGAGGGAGATAGAGGGGAGGGAGGGAGAGAGAGAGGGTGGGAGAGAGGGAGGGATAGAGAGAAAGAGAGAGGGGGGGCAGGGAGGGAGAGAGGAAATTAGGGGAGGGAGGAAAGGGGGAGGGAGGCGGATGGAGGGAGAGGGGGATAGAGGAGGGGCGGGAGAGAGGGAGAGAGAGGGATGAGAGAGGGAGGGATGGAGAAAGGAGGGAGGGAGAGAGGCGGGTAGTGAGGGAGAGAAAGGGGAGGGAAGGAGAGAGGGAGAGAGAGGATGGGAGAAATGGGAGGGATGAGAGATAAAGGGGTGCAGGGAGGGAGAGAGAGGAAAGGAGGAATGGAGGAAGGAGGGAAAATGGACAGAGGGGGAAGGAACATGGGAGAGAAAAGGAGGGAGGGAGTGAGAGGGGGAGGGAGAGAATGAGGAAGGGAGAGAGGGGAGGTAGGGAGAAAACAGAAGGTAAACGGGTACTTGCAGCTAGTAATATATATATATATATATATATATATATATATATATATATATATATATATATATATATATTAGAGCTGTTGTTTGATTAAAAGAATTGATCGAAGTTAACGCATGATTAAAAATTTTAACGCAAATTAACGCACATATTTATCGATACAATATAATACGTTTGTATTCAAACTAGTATGTCATAATATCATAGCATAATATTGGCATAATAAACAAGTCAATTTAATTTACTAAAGAGGTATAATTAATTTTAAAATATTTATTAATCATTTGGATATATGTCTATTGATATAGTTATTGAGACCGGTTTATTGACATTATCAATCACGTCAAGCGATGCGAATTGTTTTCTTTTTAAATTAACAACAATGCCAAACATGTTTTTCTCGTACCGTAGTTTCCGAACTAATGACGTATGTTCCCCCCTTGCCTGTCTTATTTTGTAACACTTCGCCACGCGTAAGTTTTTGTTTACCCTTCTCATCCCAAAAAAATATTCCATTTATATCTCATATGTGCCTTTTTCTTTCATTAAATAATAGTATAGCCAGAATATTCTCGCTCCCTTATTATTAACGCGTTTTTTTTATTGTCCCCCTTGCCTAACCAAGTTACATTTTTGACACACTTAGCGCTATTGTTTCAAGGTCATATTGCTGCTATGATTTTATGTACACGTGACAGTTTCTGTGTTCGGGTGTTTTTTCTTGCTTTTTATTCTAAGACACCTGGTGCGTGTTGACACAAAATGTATTAAAATCTACACTGAAAATTAAAATTACAGCATTGACTTCAAAGGACAATTTTTAGCACATTTTCGAAAAGTTGAATGCGCTATTGTTTCCGTTTTGTTCGTCTGTCTGTCCGTCATCACCCTAGATCTCAGCAACCATAAGTCCTAGACCCATGATATTTAAACTTTTTTATAGGTCTTGGCCTACCATTCCTGCATCAAATGTCCATTTTGCGATCTGACCTCTGAGGGCTGGGCATCAGTGTTTCTTAAGGTACCGTTTTTTTACTATATTAGCTATATTAATAATTATGTCATTTTCATGGCCCCATTCTACACCTTATAAATGACGATACAAGAATATCTATCCCCCTAACATAAATTTGGTTTGATTAATTTTGGTCTTTTCAGATATATGCATTACACAATTGTATTTATAAACATTTCCAAAATTTACAAATATTTACTGAAAGCTAACATACGTACTGATACATAACACGAAAATGCGCTAACACAACCTGTGTCCAGAATGGAACAGGCTTAAGATGCTGGTTTTAACTTAGTTACAATTTAGTTCATACTAAATTTCATTATTATTCAGAAACAGATTAAATATATGTATTTGAAAATGTTTTAATAAAAAAGATAAATTCAGCTACTTAATTACATTATTATTTAGATAATAATTTAAGTACATGTAATTAAAACATTTTAATAAAAAAAATTCAGATTGATGAGCTGTAAGTACTTTAGTTTAAAAACAAAGAGCAAATTCTGCAGGCGTAGGTTGAAAACACTTTTCACATGGTCACATTGATCTCAGCTATGGCTGATTATTTACCAGTACATTTTGTCTTATAATCATCAAGGCTAATATTTTAATAACATACGGCCAACATCTAGACTTGAAGGGGCGACATTTACAAAACATTGCTGGCATTCAGGTGAGTGTGACAATTGTATCACATGTGTAACTACTTATACACCACAGTCAATAATATGAACACATCAACAATCAATAATACGAACACATCAAGAATCAATAATATGAACACATCAACAATCAACAATATGAACTGTAATAACCATATTAGGCTAGAGCAGGCATGGCCAACATACAGCCCGCGGGCCACATCCGGCCCGCGTAACGAATTTATGCGGCCCGCGAGTAATTTTTCAATATTTACGTTTGCCTGACACTTACATATTATTAATCAAGTAAATTCAAGATATTTCTGGTTTTTCATATAAATTAAACTTTTCGTGCTTATTTGTTATCTATAATCACACTACAAACTCTATAATCTATGTATTTGAAGTGGAACAGTACGCCAGTTCATTCAATGCTTTCCGTAAGTAGCAAACTTGTTAGTAAAAACTTGGTCGCTTGGAAGTTAATTTGCAATATTAATTCGTTTATTGGATGTTTATTATCATCGCATTAAAAAAGCAATTGCTTTCTTACTTTAAAAATGGAATCAATTTTGTTACTTGCTGCTAATATCACTTCGGCCGCCTTTTTTTTTCAATTTGAAAAGTGTTTTTTAAAGTACCATATTGACTGGAAAAAATTGGTGAGTGTTACAACAGACATGACAGGAAAAAATAATGGAGTAATTAAACGCATTAAAGATACAATTTTCGAAATCGATCCCAATCATAAAATTATACCAATACACTGCATTATCCATTAACATGTCCTATGTAAAAATGTTTTAAAAATCAATCATGCTACCAAAATAGTTCTAAAATTAGTAAATTTCTTAAGAGCCAAAGGATTAAATCATTGGTAATTCATTGATTTCCTTGAAGAACGTAATACCACATATTCCGATGTAATATACTACAATAAAATCCGTTGATTGAGCTTGGGAAAGGTATTAAAGCGTGTGTAGGAGCTTCAAGAGGAAATACGAATTGTTTTAGTGCTCAAAGAAAATGAGGAGTTTCCCGAATTAACGGATCCAAATTGGCTTTGTGATTTGGCTTTCTCTCTAGACAGATAATAGATAAAATATTGTCGATTGTTAGAAATCCATTTACTGCAAATATTGAAGAAGCTTCTCCAGACATTCAATTAGAATTAATTGAATTACAGAGTGATCAATTATTGCATGATAAATATCAAGAAGAGGAAGATAATTTGTGTAATTTGTATAAGCAATTGGGTAGTAAACAAGCAATTAAGCCTGTTCCATTCTGGACACAGGACGTGTTAGCGCATTTTCGTGTTATGTATCAGTACGTTTGTTAGCTTTCAGTAAATATTTGTAAATTTTGGAAATGTTTATAAATTCAATTGTGTAATGCATATATCTGTAAAAAAAAATTATAAAGACGTTTCTTTATATTTGAAAAAAAATTATTGTCTCTTAAATCTAACTACAAGTGGTTTGTGGTTACTGAAATAGGACTCATAATTGAAAACATTCGAAATTATAGTCATTTAATCGTCCGAAAACTCCGTCAATTGTTGCATAGCTCTGATACTTTCAATTAAACTCAGAACACAAGCTTACTATTTCATTTGATGAGTTTCTTAATAAATCTTGGTGAAACTACGTGCTGCAGTATTTCGCACCAAATGAATGGGTTGTTGAACGTACAAGGTGTATATATAATATATAAGCCCCTTAGGAGCCCTGAAGCCCGGCCCTCAGAAGTCCTATCGCGAAATGAACTTTTGATGTACACATGGCAGGCCAAGACCTACAAAATGATATATACACCATGGGTCTAGGACTTATGGTTGTTGAGATATAGGCGCTCCTTTATTAATATAGCTTATATAGTAAAAAACGGTACTAAGCCCCCTTTTACGGCCCTCAGAGGTCAGATCGCGAAATGGAAAAAAGTCATTTCTTGGCAGGCCAAGACCTACAAAATGATATATACATCATGGGTCTAGGACTTATGGTTGTTGAGATCTAGGGTGATGACAGACAGACAGACAAAACAGGGACAATAGAGCATTTTTTTTCGAAAATGCTCTAAAAATATGTAAATCTAAAAAATCTTGCCAAAAAATATTTAGAAATATTTAGTTCAACTTATATTTGTGAACATACATTTTCTTTAATGAATCACAATAAAAGTCCTACAAGGTCGAGATTAAATGATTTACATTTGGAGGCTGTATTAAGATTAGCCACCACAGAAATTGAACCTGACATTAAAAAGATTATAAACGAGGTAAACCGCCTCAATATTTCTCATTAATTATTATAATATTATTCTGTATAGATATTTGCTGTAAGTTACCTATGATTTATAATTATTCATATATATATATATATATATATATATATATATATATATATATATATATATATATATATATACACACTTCTATGTATTTGTTATATCATTTATAGTCTCATAATAAAAATGTGTTCATTTTTTGTTTAAAATTTTTTTATTTTTTACGCCTGGCCCGCGAAAAAAATTTTGTTTTCAATCCCGCCCGTGACAAAAAACTGTTGGCCATGCCTGGGCTAGAGTAATTTTATTTGGTTCAGAGATGGTTTTAATTATCTGGCCATTTAGTAGCGGAAGTGAAAATATAAGTTTAGGAGACGATAGATTTTGGTAGAGACAAGCAGACGGACTTTATTCTTCATCTCACATCATTTTTGTACCATGTATGTATTCCATGAATAAGAATAAATAAATAAACATATATATATATATATATATATATATATATATATATATATATATATATATATTTACAACCAAGTCTACTCAGTGCTTTATATGTGTGATTCGTCTCAAACATATGTGGACACTTAATATAATTTAATATACACCAAGTCAACAAGTCAACAAGAATAACTCCGAAGAGACTGAATTAAATATACACCTACCAGAAAAAGAAGTAAATATAAATTATATACCTGCAACTGATCTACACATAAACTTAGCTATGACATGAACACATTGACAATCAATAATACGAACACATCAACAATTAATAATATGAATACATCAACAATAAATAATACGAACACATCAAAAATCAATAATATGAACACATCAACAATCAATGATATGAATACACCAACAATAAATAATATGAATACATTAACAATCAATAATATGAATACACCAACAATAAATAATATGAATACATCAACAATCAATAATATGAACACATCAACAATCAATAATATGAATACACCAACAATAAATAATATGAATACATCAACAATCAATAATATGAACACATCAACAATCAATAATATGAATACATTAACAATCAATAATACGAACACATCAACAATCAATAATATGAATACACCAACAATAAATAATATGAATACATTAACAATCAATAATATGAACACATCAACAATCAATAATATGAATACATTAACAATCAATAATACGAACACATCAACGATCAATAATATGAATACACCAACAATAAATAATATGAATACATTAACAATCAATAATATGAACACATCAACAATCAATAATATGAATACATTAACAATCAATAATACCAACACATCAACAATCAATAATATGAATACATTAACAATCAATAATACGAACACATCAACAATCAATAATATGAATACACCAACAATAAATAATATGAATACATTAACAATCAATAATATGAACACATCAACAATCAATAATATGAATACATTAACAATCAATAATACGAACACATCAACAATCAATAATATGAATACACCAACAATCAATAATATGAATACATTAACAATCAATAATATGAACACATCAACAAGTTATTCATGAAACACACAAGTTTAATCTATTCAAGCCACAAATAGAACGAAAGAATAATAATAAAATAAATAAATCCTCCACATGTAATACAGTCACCAACGTCCCTACTCTAACACTCATGAACTAACACATGTGTTACCAATAATAAACTCCTGTCTTTTTCACGTGGTCAACTTCCTCTGTCCACTTTCACCAAAAATGACCTTTCACCCATGACCGCCTCACCCGCCACCCAACACTCAGCCCGTTCGCAGCCTGCATATTCCAACCTTTATCGCCCCTGCACATGCAATCCCATTCAAACACGCTAGTCAACCATAAACAATACACAACATAATAAATGTGTATTCATTATTAATACAGAAATATGACTTATACATGGGTGACAGAAATATGAACATTTAGTACAATAATAAAAAAAGAATGATAACACTGATAAACAAGTTTTGGATTTCTTATATGTCATTAACGTTTTGGGAATCAGTTTTTGATGATGATTTTGAATCTGTAAATCATTTTGCTCTATCAGCTCAAATTATTAAGATATTGCCGAACAAAGTTTTGTATGCGCCCAAACAGGAATAGACTGCTGACAGCATAATTTTATGCATACAAACGCATGCACCTGCACGTACACACATGTTCACAAACACACATACCTCGTAACAAAAACGTTCTTCATCAACCGTTGGTTGATCGTGACAAAACTCTCATGCCACCGCTTCATATAAAATTAGGACTGATGAAGAACTTTATCAAGGCATTAGACAGCAAATCGGATGCATTTATATACCTATGCAACAAGTTTCCAGAGATCAGTTATGCTAAAGTCAAGGAAGGTATTTTCATAGGTCCACAAATAAGAAAAATCATGGCCGATGAAGACTTTCAAAACACTTTAAGTCATCCTGAAAAAGATGCGTGGGTGGCATTCAAGTCAGTCGTAACCAATTTTCTTGGAAATAAGAAGTCTGTCGACTATGAAACAGTTGTAAAGAAATGCATTAGTGCCTACAAACACCTGGGATGCAATATGTCTCTGAAAATTCATTTACTCGATTCACATCTAGACTTCTTCCCAGAAAACATGGCGAACGCTTCCACCAGGACATTTCTGTGATGGAGTCACGCTACCAGGGCCGGTGGAGTGCAGCGATGTTAGCTGACTACTGTTGCACTCTACAACGCGATTTGCCAAGTACTCAGTACAAGCAGAAGTCCACAGCCAAGAAATTCAAACCATGAACATTTCAAACATTTTACACATGCATTTGACTTTAAATGGAATATATTTTTTACATATAATTTTATTAGTTAGAACTGATTTCATGCTTGTGTTTAATATTTTTTTTACATTAACTGCAAAAGAATATATATGGTTTAAAAATTTCATTTTTATACATATTGGAGTATTTCATGCTTGTGTTTAATATTTTTTTTACATTAACTGCAAAAGAATATATATGGTTTAAAAATTTCATTTTTATACATATTGGAGTATTATAACTATAATAAAAAAATTAAGATTGCGGATTTCTTTAAATTGGAGGCTGATAGAGACAAATGGTTTGCATATTCGAAATCAGCGTGTGTAAATTGAGTATGAATAGATGATGGGTACCAAGAAATCCACTAAAAATTATTTTTTGTTTTCCAGTGTAAGCAGAGCATATAGTCCCTGAAGAGTTATATTTAAATAAGTACAAGATTCTCTTAGTATTATTAGCAGTGCCGTATCAGTGTGGCAACAAGGAGTGGCCCAGTCTGGGTAACACTTTTCCGCAAACAAGAGGCGTAAATTGTAGCACGAAGTATTTTTGTTAAAGGAATTGGGGCCGCCCGTTTAGGGTCCAGGAATTTGGTCCTTATAGCTGGATAGACCACTACTTGGTAAAAACTTTAGAATCTACATCGCTCTAATCCAGTTGTCTGATTCGGTTATAGATGG
>JAGDYQ010000238.1:592568-842568 GCA_021962125.1 Bulinus truncatus
ATCGGCTTATATGCGGATTTTTTCAAAAACTGGCCATTTTAAAACATTTTGATGGGGTCGAATTTATATGCGATATTTGCTTAAATGCGAGAATTACGGTGTCTGGAAAGTCTCGATGCGATGTTTCTCTATCACGTGAACTAGAAAATGTTTCTGTAAATCTGAAAAGGTTATCCGTTATATTTCTGAATTAAGCCAACCCCTCACTTGTCGGCGTCGTTTACCACTTTCGTACTTCCAACTTTTCGTTGACCAGTAAAAGGTTTTATGGCCAGAGAATGTTGTAGTTTTTCTAAAGCTGGACAACGCTGCCTGATGTGTTGTGATACAAAGTCTGGCCACTGTATGGTGTGTGTGATACAAAGTCTGGCAACTGTAGGGTGTGTTGTGATACAAAGTCTGGCCACTGTAGGGTGTATTGTGATACAACGTCTGGCCACTGTAGGGTGTGTTGTGATACAACGTCTGGCCACTGTATGGTAGGTACAGTGGAGTGACCTTTGTAATGTATGCATCAAGGATGCCTTTTTGTTACCTTGTCAAGTTGCTCCAACCATATGGCTGAAGTCATCTTAGATAAAAAATTTCGGTCAAAGAATGCCACATAAGACTTCACTGTTGTACCACTGACACCTATCCAGAGAATGCCTTAATATTAGCATTAGCTTCATCGTCATTTGTTTAGTTAAAGTTTTCTTAACTCAAAAAGTAGAATCAAGTAATTCTGATGAGATGTTAATTCACGTGAACGTGAGGCTGACTGAATCGGGATGGGCCATCAGAAATAACAGTGAATGCCAAATAAATCAAGATAACCCTTTATGGGCTTTATTTCTAGAAAGTTGATACAAGTTGAAGAGAATAAGATCATTCTTTGCATGAGTAAGGACAAAGGCGAAATATTCTTCATCTGTTTTAATTTTGCTCTACTTATCAATGACATTTCAACATTTCCCAAGTCCAACATAACGTTCTAATCTAATTTTTATTTGCGATTACATGTAAAAGTAGGAATTCCGAATTTTTATAGGAACAACATCTTTGTTTTCATAACAAGAGTAAATATTACTTTTATAATACTATATTTAAAATAGCATATACTTTAAGATATAATTCATCAATATCTTTCTCGATACTTAAACATGTTAATTTTTAGATTTATATGTAAACCTTTTATCAATTTAAAAGAGAATGAATTGATCATTAGTTCGTTGAAATTTAACTGCTGGGGAAAAAAACCTCCATGTTTTACTATTGTTGTCATGGAAAAATATCCTTAGATACAGTAGAAGGCATTCATTATTACAAATCAGAATATCAAAGTTTGATGACTATTTCTAAATAGTGATTGTACATTTATCAGAACGTAGCTTATATTTGTTTATAATAAAATTGTGTCGTTTTAACTCAGCTATTTCAATTAATTTAAAAAACTTATGTTGACATTAATTTTATCTTTGCAGATTCTACATATGATGAAGGTGCCAAAATGTCAAATTTCATGTCAGCTTTTACTAAGCTTGGTGCTCATGGCATGATAGAAGTTATTTCAGAAATAGTTTCCACATTCAATCTCAAATGTAAAGGTGAACTGAATGCTGCCTTAGGGAGTTTTATTGTGTCAGTGGCTGGAACAATAGCGGGTTAAAAATGTCCAATACGAGAGATACAGAAGTACAAAGTGTAGAAAGTTGAAGTAAAATTATAGCAGTAACTGAAACGAAATAATTTTATTAGTTATAAGACTGAAAAATGATAATTTTAAAATTTATATAATTTACATTTTTTTGGTTTATTTTTCTCTTTTAAAATTATTTTGTTTGTTTTGTTTTTGAAGAAAATTAAAACGTAAATTGCAAAAATATCAGGTGTGTTTTTTTTTTTGGTTTTTAAATCGTTACAAATTTTTACTTTTCACTATGTACCTAATTTAAAATATCATTAAATCTTTCTATCTATTTCTTCATTGTATTTCAGTTTTTCAATCTCTGCTTTTTCCCCATCTTTCCTTGTTTATACAGTTTCAATTTCTATTTTTTTTTGTTATATTTCAACTTTTGTTTGTCAGTCTCTGACAACTTTTTATCCTAGCTTGCTGTTAAATATTCCATCTAAATGTATAAGAAATTTATTTTTTTTAAATCAAGGCTAATACATTTGAAATAAACTTTGTCTATAGAGACTTACTAAATTGGCTCCAAGGTCCACTAAATGCATTTGTTCAAAATAATATTAATTAACGCGACATAATAAGTCTTACGGTCAGAAAAGGTTAATTAAATAAATAACAAAAAAAATCTTTTGTTTTTAAACAACCAATGCCTGCATGACAGGGTGTAGAGTACGTATTACACCAGCCATTGTTGGCGACAGGATGCATGTCTGCCATGTCTACGTAGCGGCAAGGTGTGAAAAAAAGGGTTCTAAGACTTTCCCAGACTGCACAGACCAGCACGGGGTATGTAATGCTGATCGGCCAGAATGACAAGGCAAGGGGTTTTTACCTGCCACTTGAACATAGAGGAGGGTGTAATGTGCCTGAACCCCCACCCCCTTCTTTCCCGAAACGGCAGGCTGTCAAAGTGTGCTGGAGTGGGACGGAGTGGAACGGTGTTGTGTGCAAACCACATCCGTCACCACCGCCAGCTGTGAATACTGCGGTCTCGGATAGTCCACATTGACCACAGTACCACCACCGATGAAAAAGGTTGATTTTTTCCTGACTTGGAGAGCCCTCGATGATCTTTTCCCAAGTGACCATGGTGAGTCTCCCAGACCAGGATAGCCTGGCACAGGAGGCACTTTATTGACCTCATTGACCTTATTGACCTCAGTGACCTTTATGGTACCTCCTGGTTTACTGTGGTCTTGAGATTTTAATATGTCCATTGTGGTGTTGAAATTTATTAAATCCAATGTGGCGTTGACATCTATTATGTCCACTGTGTTGTTGACATTTTGTATGTCCACTGTGGTATTTTACATGTATAAGGTCCACTGCAGTGTTGTCATTTTATGTCCATTATGGTGTTGACATTTACTTAATCCACTGTGATGTTGACATTTTATGGTGTCCATTGTAGTGTTGACATTTTACTATGTCCACTGTGGCGTTGACATTTATTAGGTCCACTGTGGCGTTGACATTTTTAGGCACACTGACGTGTAGACATTTTTTTACGCTACCCTTTCAAAAGTTAGCCAAATCATAATCAGAAAAATCAAGCCATAATCTTAGATAGATATCTAAATTCTTTTTTTTTCTTCATTGTTTTTTTAGAAATAAAACAAACATTTCACTACCATCTCTATTGTTCACGAAACTTTAATTTTATCAGTTAGCGGAAACTCCATGCAGACAGAGACTAATAGTTAAACAAAAGTTAGATCTTCGGTTCTCAAAGTTTATAGCGACTCTGTACCCCAAAGGGTTGAAGTGATGTCCTCGGGAACTCCTCACATGTAAGTTCGCGAATAATTATAATATAATAATAGCGATTTGGGGTCTGCGTTAAATCGAAAGTAAAGAATTAATACAACAGTATATTCCAGTTTAAAATACAATCATGAAAAAAAAATTATCGGATCTGCCCGAAACCAAAAAATAACCTCGCCTGCCGATCAAGCCTAAGGGGATATAACTCTATTCAAATGTTTTGCAGGGTACAGCTAGTTATAATTATTTCCATTACAGAAGGTGGTTAGATTTTTTTAATGCGATACCTTGGCACGTAGTCAAGTGATGAGTCACGCACCAAACTGGCGACCTTCTTCAAACTCTTTGGGTTTTGTAAACGAAAATATGTCGCGCGTACGCCTGATAACCTTTTCCGAACCACTCGGGGTACGGATACCACCGGTTGAAAACTGCGAGGCTAGATGACACTGCTTTAAAAACAATAGGTGATCTTTACTCCTTATATTGCGATTCTAAATTAATCAAAGTTTTATAAGTGTCTGGCTTTGATGAAGAATATTGATTTTGACACCGAAACTTTATATCTGTTTGGGAATCAGTTTTTGCCGTCTTGAGCATTACATCAACATTCTTAATTTGTTCCTTTTTTTTTTTATCTTTCTGAGCCTGTCTCATCTTCGTCATCTGCTTTTTTAGATGCGGTAAAGAAAAGATCTTTTTTTTAAATCATTGTCTGTGAAATTCAAGACAGTTTTACGTTTCATACCCAAAATAAAAATCTATCCCTAGAGTAATGATGATAATGAATTAAGTGCTTTTTCGAAAAAAAAGTATTTTTTATCGTATTTTTAAAATGCATAAATTTTTTTTCAGAAATACTGAAAGAAAAAAAAATGCTTGCTTACTACTTTTAAAAAATAAACTTAATGAAGAGTGCTGAAATACATTTAGATTGTGGAAAGTGTGAGGACATGAGAATATTTTGCTTAGTAAAACATCCAACGAATCAATATAAAAGCATTTACAATGTATAGTCGATTAATTTTTTAGCAAGCATTCAGGGTTTTGGAATTATCAACTATCGATTGTTTGGTGCTTTCACTCCGAGAAAGTGGTTATGAAAGCACATGCAATTCAAAATCAGTGACCGTTGTCAGCTAAACTTGAATCATATTAGCTAGATCTACTATGTATTCCCTCCATCCCCCTCCTCCGAAAACACAAAAAGAAACTAGTACTTTATTATTTATTACTTTCAAGACATATAAAAGTCATACTTCATTCTAAGTCAAATCAGAACCTAATCCAAGGTGCTGAAGCAGCTCTTTGACGATGCTTGTCAACGTATAATAGCAATTGCAAAATGAGCGTTGTATATGTGCTAAAGCAGCAGTATTGCAGTCAAAAATATGGAACATTTTGATGTAAGTATTGTATTGCCCAATCATGAACAATCATCTACAGATTATGTTCTTATCTCTCTCTCAATTTTTTTTTTTTTTTTTTTGCTTTTTGGAAAGATGGTAGTAACAGTTGATGTGCCTGATAACTATCGCCCCATCGTGTTGCTGCCAATCATAAGGCACCTGGTACATCCTGTTGTTGCCTATCATATGACACTTGTTACATCCTATTGCTGCCAATCATAAGGCACCTGGTACATCCTGTTGTTGCCTATCATATGACACTTGTTCAATCCTGTTGTTACCTATCATATGACACTTGTTACATCCTGTTGTTGCCTATCATATGACACTTGTTACATCCTGTTGTTGCCTATCATATGACACTTGTTACATCCTGTTGTTGCCTATCATATGACACTTGTTACATCTTGTTGCTGCCAGTTATAAGGCACCTGGTACATCCTGTTGTTGCCTATCATATGACACTTGTTACATCCTGTTGTTGCCTATCATATGACACTTGTTATATCTTGTTGTTGCCCATCATATGACACTTGTTACATCCTGTTGTTGCCTATCATATGATACTTGTTGCATCTTGTTGTTGTCCATCATATGACACTTGTTACATCCTGTTGTTGCCTATCATATGATACTTGTTACATCTTGTTGTTGCCCATCATATGACACTTGTTACATCCTATTGCGGTCAATCATATGACACTTGGTACATCCTGTTGCTAGTAATCAAATGATACTTGGTACATTTTTGCTTGATATAGCACATTAGTTTTCTAAATAACTTTTTTTTCTAGATGTTTACCACCCTGCCCCCCCCCACATCGTATCGTTGACAGTTCTGATTGGCCACTTTTGTCCACACAACCCATGCCACACTCAAGTTCTTACCAGTGAAAATATTTTCCGTAGATTTGAAGTCAAGAATTTGATGTTATGACATCATTTACATCTAATCCATGACAAATATTAATAAGTAATTTATCTGTGTCCAGTTTTTATGTATACCAAACACAATTTGTGATCGAAGTATTTTTGTTAGTTCCGTTCACAGACTTTTTCTGACTCGACTTTGATATTTCTCTTTGCACAATCACAAACTGTAGTAGAGCTATCTTCACACAGACTGTAGTAGACACCTTCACACAGACTGTAGTAGACACCTTCACACAGACTCTAGTAGTGACCTTTCTTCACACAGACTGTAGTAGAACCTTCACACAGACTGTAATAGACACCTTCACACAGACTCTAGTAGACACCTTTCTTCACACATACTGTAGTAGTCACCTTCACACAGACTCTAGTAGACACCTTTCTTCACACAGACTGTAGTAGTCACCTTCACGCAGACTGTAGTAGACACCTTTCTTCACACAGACTGTAGTAGAACCTTCACACAGACTGTAATAGACACCTTTCTTCACACAGACTGTAGTAGACACCTTTACACAGACTCTAGTAGTGACCTTTCTTCACACATACTGTAGTAGTCACCTTCACGCAGACTGTAGTAGACACCTTTCTTCACACAGACTGTAGTAGAACCTTCACACAGACTGTAGTAGACACCTTTCTTCACACAGACTGTAGTAGACACCTTTCTTCACACAGACTGTAGTAGACACCTTTCTTCACACAGACTGTAGTAGACACCTTTCTTCACACATACTGTTGTAGACACCTTTCTTCACACATACTGTAGTAGACACCTTTCTTCACACTGACGGTAGTAGACATATCTTCAGATCGATACAGTGTCTTAGTTTGACCTTTTCACAAAAATATTCCAGTATTTATAAAGCCCAATGTTCAATTTCACTTTATATTTTGTCACTACGTTAGTCTTCTGGACGTAGTCTTCTGGTCAATTAACTCGCCCCACCCGCCCCATCAATTGTACCCACACCGCCATTCATATGTACAACTAACTTCGTGAAACTTTTTGGTTTTTAGTGATTTTTAACATAAATAAGTTTAATTACCTGAAATGTAGAAAACAAGATTCAATAAAAGTACAAAGTGTTTTAGCTGGCCACTCAAAACGATGTAGGGAGCTGCATCAGGCGTATACCTTCCCCTCCCGATAGACAACAAAGAGTGGGTTTTGTAGAGTTTATACACATGAAGAAAGTTACAATGGAAATATTTTTTTAACACTTGCAAATTTGAACAGGTCCGGTACCCGGACCGGCTATTAGGCACGCAGTTGGAGTTGAAAATGGTGATGCGCTCACAACACCATATCATTGCCTAATCTTAATTCGTTCATAATATTTTAAAGGACTCTTTCTCAATAGTTATTTTTTTTTTATAATTTATCAATTCTCTTTCACTTAGCCCCACACACATCCTTCACTCCCTCTCTCCCCAGCCCGCCACCCCCCACCTCTTCCACCCAAGACATGCCCGAATCGCAGTTGGTCTCAATGTACAAAATTACAAAAAGGGGCATTTAGTATAACTGCATGTTCACCCTGTTTACAATACCACGTGACACCTCTCCCTACCTCTCCCCCCCCCCGGTTAAACACTCCTTTCCCAACCCTACACCCCCATTCCAACAGTTCTTTTTTTATAATTTTATAATTTATCATGTTTAACATGACGTATTTAAAAAAAAAGAGAGACGTGAGGTTAAATAATTAGCGGTGTTGCAACTTGAATCGTCTGCTTGACCCCCCCCCCCTTTTCTGCAACCATTTGGTTTATTCCCACACCTATCCCAACCAACTCGGTAATATATATTTGAGCACGTTAACAATCAGTCTATATCAGAGGTGTGCGGATCTTGAAATTTAGCGTCCGCGTCCGTCCGCGGATTTCTATCAATGATCCCCGTCCGCGTCCGCGTCCGCGTCCGCAGAATCTTACAACATTGGTCTGCGGACCAGTCCGCGCGTCCGCATAGCTGAGATTTAGCTGTTTAAATGACTTGAAATTTTTTTATGGTAACGCTAAAGAAGATCCGCGTCAGTCCGCGAGTCCGCAACTTAACCATACAATGCATCCGCTGTCAGTCCGCGGATTCGGAAAAGTCTGCGGATCTGCGTCCGCTGTCCGCTCATCTCTGGTCTATATACAAAAAATAGCTTTTTATATAATTTAACCAAAGAAAATAATCCTCATTATGGGTACAGAAGCTTAACAAAAACAACCCCCGACTATTAGACATAATTTGCGCACACTACTCAATATCTTTTAAAATCTTAATTCATTAATAAGAAATCCTTGTTGTGTTTAGAATTCCCCATTTTTATTCAAGAAAGATTCATTTGATGAACAAAATGCGCACCAAACATACTCTCATTTAACACACATTGTCTCTTTTTAGTTTCTATAATTTTGGAATTCCCCAGACTATTTTTATAGAGACGGTCAATGACACGTAATGTTTTTTTTTTAACTCCGCAAAGGTGTGACGTAGAACTCAGACTTTTTTTTTAGCGATGTAAGCTTTCAACCCGTACGGTGCCGTGTATTTCGACAATTGACTCATTAGACCAGTAGAGAAAACAAACGTCTATTAGAGCAGCGACCGTTTGCTTGGTCACTTGTTGCGGGTCGATGAGCCAATACATATAATGATCTTTGTTAATGTATCGATGCAGGTCGATGAGCCAATACAGATAATGATCTTTGTTAAAGTATCGATGCAGGTCGATGAGCCAATACAGATAATGATCTTTGTTAAAGTATCGATGCAGGTCGATGAGCCAATACAGATAATGATCTTTGTTAAAGTATCGATGCAGGTCGATGAGCCAATACATATAATGCTCTTTGTTAAAGTATCGATGCAGCCTCCCCGAGAAACCTTTTTGTTTTTTTTTTAGTTGTCTGTATTTTTTTCCGCAATAAAGCCGGTCTCTTCGGCCATATAAACTGATTACTATCTATTCCATTTATTATTTATTGTTACTTATTTTCAAACATGTTGGGATGTGTACATTGTGTTGAAATATCAATGACTTGTTAAAAATTTGTTTATTGAATTAGTTTAAATCATGAGTGTTATTTTTGTATGGAATAAGTTGTTTTTTTTTCCGTTTGATTTTTCCATTAGTTTTTTTTCCGTTAATTTTTTTTCCGTTAGTTTTTTTCCGTTAGTTTTTTTGCGTTAGTTTTTTTTTCCGTTAATTTTTTTTCCGTTAGTTTTTTTTTCCGTTAGTTTTTTCCATTAGTTTTTTTCCGTTAGTTTTTTTTCCGTTAGTTTTTTTGTTATAACGAACTCGCTGTCAAAAAATAACTGCCTAGCTACTGTCCTTTCACTCTGGTCACTAACTCACATCAAAGAGTTGGAAGTAGATCCCCGCCCCTCAAACAAGGTCACGTGACTGGTCTCTCGATGAATCGTCCTGATGCTAGAGCTGGTTTGAGGAGGTGAAGGGAACGATAGTTGTTTCGCACCCCCCCCCCCAAACTCTTTATTTTACACACCTGTCCAGGTGATAAAATGGTGCAGTGTCGTGGGTCAGTAGGGAAAGTGTTACAACAATGCCCCCTCTTTGATCTGACCGTCCCGGACAGATCCACATGCACCAAAGAATTTTGTCTTCATAAAATCTGGTTTTCAAGGAATGAATTCGCTCTAGTTGAGACTTTAGATTATCAGCGTAATCAGTCTCTGTGGCTGGGGTGTCTTTGGGGAGCCCAAACAGAAGGTCGCACGGTAATTGAAGCTCCCGGCCGAACAACGACATTGATGACGTATGACTAGCCGTAGTGGCGATTGACCCTCTATATGCCTTCTTGGGGTCATCTGCCATTTTCCCAAAATGCTGTATTATCTTGATGTTTCCTAAGGTTAAAGGCTGATAAACCGAGATGAAATCTTCATGATCCCAGGTCCATACGTTATACAGGCCTGGATATATCTCAACTGGAGAGACGGCCTGTTTCTCGTTTATTGGTCTCCTGCTGCAGGCACCACAATTTGCTCACGTTTGGGTCGTTGCGGCCATAATCAGGGTAGGTGGCCTGTCCACTATTAAGATAATGCTGAGGTGATAAAATGGCGCAGAGTCGTGGGTCAGTAGGAAGAGGGTTACAACAGTATAAACAGTATAGACAGTATGTTGTATGAAGCCATGACGTGTATATACAGTGCATATAAATTAACCTCTTGGAACAATGTTTAGCCATTACAATATTGAAACAAGAACAAATAAATTTGGAAATCGAAAATTATGTGTGTCAGTCTGAGTACTCTGTCGGATATTCCTTTTAGCATAGCGAGTATAACAATCATTTATCTAAAACTGGTACAATAAGTTTTTTTTTTTATTTGTCACAACCGTTTGTTAGTTTCGAATGGATATAATAATATTTGAGGGTTTGGGATGGGTTCCAGTTTTCATTCGAACTCGCCCACAGGGAAGGAGACTAGTTGATTTATTTTAGAATTAGTAAATAAGATGACAATCAGGGAGGCGGAGTTTGAACTTTGTTATTTAACATTATATAGAGGGAGGGTGGCGGGTAGGGGATAGAGATTTTATGCTTATACCATTTTTTTTTCATTTGTATCCACTTTAAAACTGTCTATACACACACGACATTATGTTAAATTTAAAACTGTCTATACACACACGACATTATGTTGAATTTAAAACTGTCTATCCCCACACGACATTATGTTGAATTTAAAACTGTCTATCCCCACACGACATT
The DNA here is from genome assembly GCA_021962125.1 of Bulinus truncatus. Classification (NCBI taxonomy): domain Eukaryota; kingdom Metazoa; phylum Mollusca; class Gastropoda; family Planorbidae; genus Bulinus; species Bulinus truncatus. The sequence goes on from JAGDYQ010000238.1 coordinate 603,084, forward strand.
ATGTTAAATTTAAAACTGTCTATCCCCACACGACATTATGTTGAATTTAAAACTGTCTATCCCCACACGACATTATGTTGAATTTAAAACTGTCTATCCCCCCACGACATTATGTTGAATTTAAAACTGTCTATACACACACGACATTATGTTGAATTTAAAACTGTCTATCCCCACACGACATTATGTTGAATTTAAAACTGTCTATCCCCACACGACATTATGTTAAATTTAAAACTGTCTATCCCCACACGACATTATGTTGAATTTAAAACTGTCTATCCCCACACGACATTATGTTGAATTTAAAACTGTCTATCCCCCCACGACATTATGTTGAATTTAAAACTGTCTATCCACCCTCTAGATTACGTTCATTACACTCTCCACTTTAGGTCTAGGTTATGATGAGATTTAAAAAAAAAAAAATGATGGGTTTTGATGTCAATGATGATTTAGCCTGTTACTACAGTTAGGATAGTTTCAAAAATTATTTTATTTCCATAAATTTGTTTGTGTCCATTTAGTCGAGGCTTGGAGAATAAGCAATAAACAAAAAAAGTGTTAGCTCAGTCAACGAACATTAAATATGAGATGAATTTTTATTAAAACCTTTTTTTTTTGAATGAATTTAACTCTTATTAACTAACTGTCAAACCTGATGATAACTCTCCAAGGACTAAATTAATATATTAAGGTTGAGTATCAATTAGTAATGTAAAAAGGGGGGGGGGAGAGAGAGAGGTAGCTGAGAATCGACTAGGTCACTGAGACATCGAATAGTGAAATTATATTTATTTGTAAAAGGGACATTGTAATTAAAATTAAACAATCGTGACTTTAATTAGTGATCGAAGCCTAACAGCTATTTAGAATTCATCAAATATGATACATTTCTAACAATGAGAAGAAATTATGAATACAGCGGTCTTATTTCTATTTTTAAAAAAAAAATGGTTTTGACTCGCCAATTGTTAAAATCTAAACTGTTAGCTAATCGGCCTAGACAGTGTTAGTGCGTCCAAACAACGCGGCAAATAGGCGTGGCAGATAGACGCTACTCCACCGGATGTATACAAGGAACACAAAAATTTGTTCTCGAATTTATCTTTCCATGGTCTGTCATTAACAATTTTCATTCAAAGAGTTTAAAAAAGATATATTTTTTAATTACTTATATATCTCGTTCATCACTGAAGCGCCTTAGTTATGAGAAAAGAATTCAGTTATCTTCGTAATCAAAATGTACCCATCTATAAGTTTGTTTATCTATTTATGATCTGTCTGTCTTTCTGTCTGCCTACCTATCCCTATTTCTGTCTATACGTCTTAAATATGCTTGAGCCAAATAAAACCGTGAAAATGATATTATATAATAGAAAAAATATTTTTACCAGGTTTCCCACCATATAAAGAATTAGAGAATACGCCTTCAAGTTGAGCTGTGACACCACCAATGACAGCAACCATTACAAGAACAAGCAGTGTTTTAGACATCTGTAAATGAAAACATTTTAAAATTTAAATCAAAATTAAAACTTTCAATTTTTTTTTATTTCTTATTTTTAACTTATATAACATTTAAGTAATGTAGCATATAAGTCAACAAATTTATGCCTTAAAATTCACTGAAAAAAAACAGGGTCGACCTATCCGAGGGCAACACAATATTCCATAGAATTTGTGTGACGACATTGTACACTCAACACCGCAAGGCAACCCGGGCTATGGCGGAAACCGGAAACATAAACTCAACATTCATTTGGTGCATCATTTTGCAGCTCTGTATTGAATTTGCATTGAATTGTTTCTTTACCCACAGCATATCTAATTTTCTAATAGCATCTAGACTTCTAATCTAAAAGAGACTAAGTGGCTGAATAGGTCAGTTGGTAGAGCAATGCGATCGTGACGGTTGGAATACGTCAAACGGTGTTTATCAGTTGTTGCCTAGTGCATGATGATAAAGCGCGTTAAAAAATACAAATTTAAATAAAATTACGGTAAAAGTCCAGCGGTATTATTATGAACTTTTAAGAATATGATAGTTATCAAGTTTTACCCTCGACTTATGCGCGGTTCATAACAAATTTCATAATTTACGGATTTAAAATACTCTCGACTTATCTATGAGGTCGACTTATACGCGAGTAAGTACGGTAATATAACGTCTGACAGATATAAAAAATTGTTTTAAAGAGTATGACAAAGAATGGAATATGAACCATCTTCAACGGTTTCTGTCAGAACTCTTCAAGTTTGTTTGGATCTTGAATAATATTCGTTTGCTACCCATGGACTATTTATAGTAAACGTGAGCCAACATTATTACGTCATGTGCAACAGGTGGCGAGTTTAATCGTACATCTTTCTAAAAAAAATAATTCTAGAGCGTGAATTAATATCACACGTTATGATTGAAGGTAGATCTGTGAAGTCCCTGTAAAGATTATATGTTTATTTATATCTTAAATCCTATAATCCACCATGTGTTTTAGACGTTAAGCCAAATACCGAGAGATCTTTGAAGTCCCTGTAAAATTGAGATGTTTATCCATTAGATCCTATAAACCACCAAGAGTCCTAGAAGTTTAGGCCAATGCCGGTAAATAACGTAAGACATTCATGAGAAATGTACTTTTCGGTTTATTCTGTTATTGTATATTGTTTCGTTGTTTCACATTTTGATTTATTGATTTATTTTTTTTTTCGCTTTGTGAATTCATGACATGAATAGAGTAAAATTTAAAAAAAAAATGACAGGCAATTATTTAAAAAAAAGACATATGGTCTCGTAAAAATATTTGAGGATTTGAGGCTCAAATTTCTCTAGCTCATAAACTTCAGGCACTTAAATAGTTGATGACATTTGTTGATTTTTCATGAAAGCTATTAACACATTTCATTGCAATTTTGTGTGTAACAGGTCATTTGTACTGTGATTAGGGTTGTAAGATAGATTGGTTGAGGCTAAATGACCACATATAATAATACATTCTTTTTAGTGGCTCTGTCAATATTTACCAATATGTATATCCAGAGGTTAGAACTCTTTATATATATATAAAAAAAACACCTGCTTAAACAATCATTTTTCCATTACAACAGGAAGGAGTCACCATTTCTATCTAGAATGCAATCTTCAAAATTCTACTGCCATTCGGACCTATCGGACAGATCCACTCATAAATATCTTGGTGACCTAGGCATATATTTTCTTAGGATTCTTTAAGCCCTTGTCCAAGGTACCCTATGAGGTCCCTAGTCAAAAGTAACCTATGAGGTCCCTAGTCAAAAGTACCCTATGAGGTCCCTAGTCAAAAGTAACCTATGAGGTCCCTAGTCAAAAGTACCCTGAGGTCCCTAGTCAAAAGAGTACCCTATGAGGTTCCTAGTCAAAAGTAACCTATAGGGTTCCCTAGTCAAAAGTACCATATGAGGTCCCTAGTCCAAAGTACCTATGAGGTCCCTAGTCAAAAGTAGCCTATGAGGTCCCTAGTCAAAAGTAACCTATGAGGTCCCTAGTCAAAAGTAACCTATGAGGTCCCTAGTCAAAAGTAACCTATGAGGTCCCTAGTCAAAAGTAACCTATGAGGTCCCTAGTCCAAAGTACCCTATGAGGTCCCTAGTCCAAAGTACCCTATGAGGTCCCTAGTCCAAAGTACCCTATGAGGTCCCTAGTCAAAAGTACCCTATGAGGTCCTGGTAAAAACAAGTTTTATAGTAATGTGTACTTCTAGGAAGCCCTGTGGTATTGGAGGGGGAGGGGGTCTAGGTGGGTGCTGGTCTACACAGTGAGAAAGGCTCTGGTATCAGATACAATATTTGGGGAGTGAAATATATATATATATATATATATATATATATATATATTCTTCTCATTATATTGTGCGCTTATGTATTCTATTTTGACAATTTATCCAAAATTATTTTTTCATTTGACTTAAATATTATTTGTAATTGTGTTTCTATACAAGTATTCAAAGATATAGATGAGTAATTGATTGCTGCATCGTAATATAAATGGCTATAATAAATTTAAACTATCTTTATTTTGTGTAATGTCTCCTGCGAAGAATGTTGTCGATTCCAAATTATTTCATTTCTCTCTCTCTCTCTCTCTCTCTCTCTCTCTCTCTCTCTCTCTCTCTCTCTATAAGATACATTTCTTCTTCCCTAATGTCAGCGAAAACAGAATGTAATAAAATAAAAACGAGGCCTTCGTAAGATGGAGTTATACAGATTATCACGTAGATATGTAACAGCTACGGTGGCAGGGTAACGTCATTGCTTCATATGTATTCTGTAATATATCACCTGTTTTGAAGACAATATGTATTGATCATTTCTTAGATTAAAGTGCACATAAAGGTAATGCGGAGTGATGATTGCAAAGTAAATATTCCATAAATAGAATGAATACATGTTTTATTTACTTGGCAGTTATTTTTCTATAAATTTGTTTTTTTAATTTGAGAATGTATTCTGATGAAAAAAAAAAACAACAAAAAAAAATTCCTTAAGCCCCCGAGGGATCATATAGGCAGATGAAGTGTAGAATTCAACTGTTTTAGTAACCTCGGCATCACTTATTTCTCATTTTCTCATAAAATTTAGTAAAACAATTTTCGTACGTTATAATACATATTCGAATATGGCAAAATATTCAAACTGCAGATTTAAATAAATAAATCCATTCAAACTGCAGATTTAAGTAAACACAGATAAAAAATACAGTTTTCTAATCGGTAGCCGTTATAATGACAATACATGGCTTAAATCAATCTCAAATACACAATTATAAACAACAAAATATTCTATTTTTTCTTGTAAAATACTTCCGGTTTTCTTCGCATTTAATGTTAAATTTGACTTGCTAACCAAGGTATTAGAGTATGATTTTCGCTAATATGCTCCTGCCAATTAAAGAACAATCATCTTAGCATCACTGGTCAAAGAATTAGTAAAAAAATTAAATAAATATTTAGCTTGGAGCCTTTCAGGTGAAGAGTTCATGGCAAATTTGAAAATTATGAAACCTTTTATTCAACATTTAGTTGCCTTATGAAACGAATGATAGAAACAAAAAGTTTGATAATAAACAGTTATTGTAATGATTGGCTTAAAAGTTGGTTCTGTTTATCAAATAATGATAGATATTAAAATAATTAAAGTAAAATTGTGTACATCTTTTATGATTCTACAAACAATATACAGTCTGAACTATTTGTTATACAGGAAATGTAAGTCTGACATGTTTTCTACTGGAAAATTTGTACGAAGCAGGTTCAAGAACGAATTTTTTTAAGACTTTAAATAACTTGTTGTGAGAACTTGTTGCGTTCTAAGCAACAAAAAAAATACATTTACGGTTATTGTTGTGAATAATGATTTTAAAAATTATTAAAAAAAAGATTTCTTTATTTGTTAAAAAAAAAAGCTTTTTTGGGGAGTGGTAAATACAGACTCCCAAATCCGCCCCTGAAAATGACGCTTTATAGTTGATTACGTGCTTACAGGAGGCACTAAGAGCCAATTAAATTCTGATTTGTCAAAGCTAATGGTATGACCATCCATTGTACATAGCGGTGCTTATTGATATTACATTTACTAGAATCTTTGAGCACCAGTGCTTTTTTTTTTGTATAAAAAAATAGGTGCCGGTACTCACTGATGGATTGTCTAACTTTTAACTACCAGTTCGCAGTTTCACATTTTATATTTTAATTCTTATTGCACGCAATCTTAAAATAATTAAATTTTAACAAATAAATAATGTAATAAATTAATAATAAACGTTCAGATACAAGAAAAGTAATATTTTTCCCCACATTGAAAAAGGTGCCGGTACGCTGTAATGGTGCGAACCGGCACAAAAAAGCACTGCATAGCACTGTACTATTGGTATAGGATATTGTACATATAGATGTACACAGCACTATACCATTGAAATAGTGTACATAGCAGTGTAACATGTGGATTAAACTCGCATTATGCTGTATCACGGACTCCCGTAATATGAAAAATAAAGTGCCAACCCGGGTCGGACCACTTCCTCACATTCGTATGGAATCCTTGTGGTTCAAATCAAAGCTTTGCGCACATGTTTTCATTCAACCGCTCCAACATATTGCTTTTACTCTCCAACATATTGGTTATACTCTCCAACATATTGGTTATACTCTCCAACATATTGGTTATACTCTCCAACATATTGGTTATTATACTCTCCAACATATTGGTTATACTCTCCAACACATTGGTTATACTCTCCAACATATTGGTTATACTCTCCAACATATTGGTTATACTCTCCAACATATTGGTTATACTCTCCAACATATTGGTTATACTCTCCAACATATTGGTTATACTCTCCAACATATTGGTTATACTCTCCAACATATTGGTTATACTGTTTTTTTAACTCGAAAAGTGTTTTAAAGTACTCACGTAACAGTCAAATGCAATAAGCTTTTGATTTTAGGAGGCCAAGTGAAATGAGAGTCATAGCGGAGCATTTACTGTGTCATCCATTGGTAAAGCAAACCTCGACAACAGCGGAGAAGTACAAAATGTACATGATACATACAATATAAATCTATTCAAATATTTTCACGGTACATACTTCTTAGATTTTAATCTATCTTATAATATTGTGAACTTTTTTTAAAAAATATTCTATTGAATATATCATGTATGGCATATCACCATGTTTTCAAAATGTGAGTTGGGATTGGCAGATTATTTCCCTTTAATAGTTTTAAAAAGAAAATAAAGATCTATTCAGTACCAGTATTGTAACATAAATACACGTTTCTTTATGTAAGTGTGCATTGTGTTCCCATATAAGAATTTGTTTTTTTTAGCGATTACTGACTATTGCTAATGCATTAAGTAAAGGCGATACTCAGGTCTGGCATTAGACAAATCAGACCCGTCGCTCCAAGACAAGTGTTGCGCCTTGTGGTGGGTCCCACACAAGAATGTAGTCTATACTCTGCTTGAAAGGTTTACACGTCAAATATTGATTTCAAACAAAACACTGCAAATAAATCAGAAATAGCTATAATTAGTAAAAGAGCTCGCTTGCTATTCAGAACTGAGCCATCTGTCAACCTTAACCCTCTCTCATCCCCAACCCTCTTTCTTCCCCAACCCTCTGTCATCCCCAACCCTCTCTCATCCCAAACCCTCTCTCATCACCAACCCTCTCTCATCCCCAACCCTCTTTCATCCTCAACATCTCTAACCCTCTTTCATCCCCAACCCTCTCTCATACCAAACCCTCTCTCATCCCAAACCTTCTCTCATCTCAAACCCTCTCTCATCCCCAACCCTCTTTCATCCCCAACCCTCTACCATCCCCAACCCTCTCTTATCCCCAACCGTCTATCAACCCCAACCCTCTATCATCCTCAACCCTCTCTCATTCCTAGCCCTCTCTTAACCCCCAACCCTCCCTCTCCATCCCCAACCCCTCTCTCGCCCCCTCTGTCGCCTCCCCAAGCCTCTCTCATCCCCCAACCCTCTCTCATCCTACAGCCTCTTTCATCCCTACACCCTCTCATCCACACCTCCTCTCATCCCCCTCGTCCTCCCCAACCCTCTGTCTCCCAACCCTCTCTCCTCATCCCAGCGCCCTCTCTCATCCCCAACACTCTTTCATCCATCCTATCCCTCTCTCATCCCCCTCAGTCATCCCCAACCCTCTCTCATCCCCCTCAGTCCATCCCCCAACCCTCTCCTCATCCCCTCTCATCCCCAGCCTCTCATCCTCTCCTCATGTCCCCAACCCTCTGTCATCCCCAACCCTCTCTCCATCCCCAACCTCTCTCTCTTCTATCTCTCTCTCATCCCTCTGGTCATACAAACACACCTCTCATCCCTCTACTGTCATCCCAGCCTCACAATATCCCCAACCCTCTCTCATCTACAAGCCTCTTTCATCCTAACCCTCTCTCATCCCCTCTCTCATCCCCAACCTCTCTCATCACACGTCTCATCATGTCCCAACCCTCTACTCATCCCCCAACCTCTCTCATCCCTGGCCTCTATCTCACAACTCTCTCCCCTAACCTCTCTCATCCCCAACCCCCACCTCCCTGTTTTGTTTCATATTCGCTAATCAGTGACAAGCCGTTGATGAACACTAGGATATAGTCTTATTTTATTGCATTGCTGAAAGAACGCACCAGACAAATAATCGTACATTTTGATTGGTATCGACATCAGACTAAACAATCGATTTCAATGAACGGACAGTCATACAAAAATGAAACAAAAAACACTTTAAAAAAAGGTTGGTTTTGCTGCGTCAACAATACCTCACTGTTTGTCTGGGAATAAGTTTGAAAATCAGCGTTGGCCACGATAGTAAAATGCTCGACTATTCTAAACTATCACGTGACTGATCTCAGTGGAACCAATAGAATTTTAAGAGATCATTGTGAAAGTTGCATCCATGTATCACATGGTACCTCCAGATTCTCATATGTCAGGGACAGAAAGAATTGTTTTCAAAAAAATGTCTCAAAGTAGTTTACATGGCTAAGAAATAACAATGTACTCCTTCCGGACTTTACAGATACAAGGGTTGTGGGCCCTCAACTCGGTGATGGTGGAATGAGAGCTCACGGGATTCGGATTCACGGGAGTCCGCGGAATCTGCAAGACTCGCGGGATTGAAATAAATTTATCGGGAGTTCATCAGGATTATTGGTTTTGTTTTGTGAAATCGTGGTTTTGAGTTTTATTTCGGATCACATGGTTTGGTTTGTTTAGGTGGTCAATATCTTGATTCTGATCAAATCAATCAATCTTTGGATGATACTGGATGATGTGATCTGATGTACACTGGTTTAAGGCTTCCGTCATCTGACAAACTTGGTCATTTTGATCAAATAAATGGTAGATTGAAGACAAGACCTCCACTAAGGCGTTTAATATAATACTATATCTGGAGTTAGGTAATACGCAATGGGTATGACAAGGTGACGCAGACGACTTGGACAGTGAGGAAGCAGCAAATATAAACAGCAAAGGTGTGAAGACCAAGAGGCGACATCGGACAGACAGTGGGTTAACAATGACGTCATGGTAGCCTCTGAAAATTAGATAGTTAGGAGAAAACTGAAGGGGATCTAGGACATTCCTAAGGGTAATTGAGACACGGACGTTGGAAGTACAATAGGGCTGTGATTCGGACATTAATCAATTAAGAGGTTAAGGAGAAATTGATTGGTTATGAGTTTTGAGATCTCGGTTCGCTGAAGTTGAGGCGAGTGAACTATTGAAGTGTATTCATTTATGGACTTTTGTATTCTGATGAATTTCTGATGTACATTTTGAGTAACTAATCGTTGTACTAACAACCCTCAATTTGATGGTTTTGAGTTGTGACAAGGAGCGAGCAATAAGAGTGAAACCAGACGAACATACTTCTCTACATTCTCGTTTCCAGATTTTTCAAATAATGGATAATAAACAAACATTAAAAGTTATCTACGCAAAAAAGCGAGCGTATTCAGTTTACGTAAATAAAGATGATCGTAAGAGCAATATTTGGAATATTATGTTCGTTTATCTTGATTGGTGAGGATATAAATTCAAGTATGTCACAAGATACGTACCATTATAACTTGGAAGGCAAGTCTATTGAATGACATATACGAACATCACGGTTTTTAAAAACAGATCATTATTTCAAAAATACCCACATCATGACTAGCTTCATTTTATGTCAAGAAAGATTGTTAAACAGGTTCAGTTTGGGTTAATGAAATACCACATTACTGTTTTCATTCCTCTAAGACATCAAGGTCCTTTCAATTTGTCAAATCGTTACCAGAAAATCGGTTCAAACCAAGCAAAAGTGATAAACGTGGTTCAAGCTATAGAGTGTTCCTGTTAATGAGATTTTGACTTATGCCACAACTGTTTTAGGCATTTGGGTAATGTTGTGGAGAAAGAAAAAAATCTCCAGAAAGTGTTAATGACCTCTTATTTTTACAAGAACTTAAACTGTAGAACTGTTTTTATTTCTTATTATATTAAATGTTTTTCATGTATGTCTTTATCGAAGAATTTCACAAACAAATTTTAAAACCATTTTTATGAGTTGTAAGAATATTTTTTGACGGGAGCGGGTGGGGCTGGGAAAAATTTTCGCGGGAGCGGGTGGGATTGGGAAAAATTTTCGCGAGAGCGAAGGTTGGAATGGGGGAATTTCTCTTTGGGAGCGGGTGGGACTGGCTTTGAAAAACGCGGGAATGGGTTGGACTGGGGTGTGATTTTTTTGTCGTACAAACTCATCTTAGTGTGGAAGGGGACATAAACAAGGGTTGTAAGTGGGCCCACCCTCGCTCCTGAGGGGTGGGGGAAGGAGGGGCTCAATAAGGGATACTTTATTTTTGAAAAGCGGAATCGACAGGCTTTTAACATTCATTCTAGTGATAATATCTCTACTGACCATATGACATCATAATTTCTTAAACTTTGAATAATTTTCGAAATTTACAAAGTAATATTTTAAAGAAGACGTGTCATTGCATCGAAGTTTTAGAATGTGTGTCTCTTAGACACTGTTAATTAATACATCTATCATTATATGAAGGAACTACAAATAATACACTTATAAAACTCTTGATGTATACATATATATTTATATGTGCGTGAGAAAGAGAGAGTTTATTTATGTATTTGTATTGGTATATATAAATACATAGTTTGTTTTATAAACAAATAGCGGATTTTTTTGTTGGAAGTCTCTTGAAGTAAAGTTAGATTTAATCAACTGTGACTATTCAATTTCCACCATATGCCAAACGCGTCATTTTACTTGTTATTACAGCCAAAACTCGAAAAATTACTTTCTGGTCATTAAAGGTAAAAGATCATAAATCATTTATAGCTCTTCCTTATAATTATTACATGAAATTTAAAATTATGAATAAATAATGAAACCTAAACATTCTGATTTTTCACAGAGAATTTAACATTTTCTGTCACTAAAAAAATATTAGTTGATAAGGTTTACATATTATTTGTAACTTGTAGTAATTGTTAAAAAAAATATAGACTACACACATTGGCGGATTTAGGGGGGGGGGGCGCATGACTCCCCCCCTCCCCCGGTTACCGCAGGTAAGACATCATTAAATCGAAATATTTTTTGTTCTAAGACCAATTTTCAACAATAAAAACAGTTTTGCCCCCTTCCCGGGGGTCAAAGTTTTGCCCCCCCTCAAAGTTGTCCAGATCCGCCCCTGATTACACACAACTATTCGGGCTGTTAAATTTAATGTATTTTTTTTTCGTGACATAACTAGGGAGTTAGAGGAGAATGGATAAATATATGGTTGTTTCCCCCAAGAAGAGAGCGAGAACGCGCATAAACAGAAAGAGAGAAATAAATATAATAGAAAAGAGAGATAACAAAGATGGATGGAAAAACAAATGAAATGTAGAAAACAGAGAAGTAAACAAGAAGGCATGAAGAAAGGCCTTGATATAGCTATGCTCTCATGGTTAAAATACCACTCGTTTACTCTTTCATTTATTGTGCATTGGTTAATAATTAAATAATGTCAACTATTTATTTTGACTTTTCCTAATAGTATGTACCTGTCACTGTTGTGTTACATTATATACACACTACATGTCAAGGGCCCCTTGCGGAATCCTTGTGTTTGTTGTCTATGGTATATGGTCACCAACTGAGTTCTGGTCAGTATTTGTATTTTTCTCAGCCACGTGGTTCCACAGGACGCACACAACACAACAAGAAATTAGTAGACAACACATACAAGTACAACGAGTAATGTTTATTTAAATCGTGCTAACAAGGGCAAGTAGCTTTATCGGCTACCTACTTCTTAACAGACCAAACTCAAAAAGACCATATGTGTCACTTACCCGGTACCTGTGGCTGATAGTTCCAAAAAGAACTCAGGACTGAGCTTGTCCAACCGATGAAACATGAGGTATCCATCATATATGGCATCCCTGTCTTAAGGGAACCGTACACGCGTCTACTTGCACCTGATCTGCCGAATTCCACTTAATAGATATGAGGCCCGCATGCCCGTAGCGCACGACCTCTTAGCTGTTCAAGGACTGATATCGTAGTGTACCTCATGTAGCTCACATCTAAGTCCAACCAAGCTCAGTCTGTTTCCAGGCCCAGGATCATGTCGACTGAAGTCTAAGCCACTAACATCGCTTCGATCTCGCGCTTCAAGCGTGCGCAGACTTACGCTTCGCTGACCAACGGGAAGTGACCAGTATATGCCACACCTATCACATGTGGTCAGTGACCTCAAGCATGGGGGCGATAAAGGGACAGAGTGCCCACCCTTCCCCCGTTTGAATCTGATAAGGGTATCAGTTCCCTCCCCTGTCTACTTTGATCTTTGCCAATTGACGTCAGCTGGTGTGCTAAATGGATTAATTCCCCTGGCTCTTGATAGTGTTGACCGCAGTGCAAGCACCTATGAGATAGTGACCAATCATTTAACTGACACATAGTTATGAGATAGTGACCAACTGATGTTAAGAAATACTGCTAATTTGATACAAGACATTTAATTCTTTATTAGAACGTCTCGCCCTCACTTGAACTCTTCCAACAGCAGACCGGCTAAGGCATTTCCAAATCATATTTAAATGTAAGTTTTATATTTTTAACTAATTGCACCTTTTGTAGTCAAGATTATGTAAGAGTTTACGTTTATTTCTCAGTAACAAGATCTGCAAATATAGCTGAATACTTAAACCAAAACTGATAGTTACAAATCACTGGTCAGTAGTTAAAATATGAAGCTAAAATATCAAAAATATCAAATATTTGTTTTGTTACTGTTTATTGAAACTTAGACGTCTGAAATCGTGATCGATTTTTGTAAGAAGGAATCGACATCGAATCGTCACATACGAAAAATTCTGGAATGAAAACGAACAATGTTGACTGGTACATATTTCTATATATTTTTGATAATTAGGTATTTTTTTTTTAAATGGAGGTTCAATTAAAGTAAATTCAACCAACACTTTTACACTTCAATGCAATTACACCATTATTTTCTCCTGAGTTGATTAAAATCAATATAAAAACGAGAAATTGTTATAAACTACTCGACTTGTATGTTACAAAAGTTTCTAAATAAAACACAAAGAATACGACAAATATCAAAACAATACACCTAGCCCTGAATAAAGTTTCATTAATATTTCAGGTCTGCCTTACTTGTTTAATTCTAGTCAAGAGCTCTTAGACGCAACAAACAACTTTATTTACGTTTTTTGTGAAGGTCTGAATTCAAGCGTTATTGTATTTGAAGTTTGTATTTAAAAAAAAATAGCTTGGCCCTTTGAATGAGCACTTTTAAAGAATAATCATTTGTCAATGGTTTATCGAATGTTTATTTAAACCATTTACTTAAACTGTGACATAATAGGTGCAGTTTGTATTTCTTGAAATTACTTAAGTCTAACTTCCAATTAGAATGTTTCTTATTGTAAATTTAACAAAAAAAAACGTGTTCCGTTCAATCCACTACTTTATTGGATTTTCTTTCAAAAGAAATTCATTAAACTCCTTTGTTTATTTCATAACGGGAATGCCTTCAATTAGCCATATCCCCAAACATAAATAATGTATCGGCTACAACTGAAGAATTGATGAAGTCAATGCATAGCAGGAAACTATACAGAGAGGTTGTAAGTAATAATTTCCATTGTTTCAAAGGCAGCCGTGTGTGATCAATGAAGTGTGAGTCATTAAATAAAGCCTAGCTTATTTGAACCCACCTTTGTGAAAGGAATATAGCGGTTGACACTGGTGCTGGTCCGAGCCAGAGTGTTCGTAATGTCCGAAGGTTATATGCACCCAGCGCCTGTACTAGTATGGTTCTCATAATGGAATGCTTGGGTGCAATAATGTGTAATAGACTTTAATAAATGTGTGCTTATAGAAATCAGGCTAGAAAATGGTCTAAGCCAAATAAAGACAAACTACGTCCCACGGGTCAAGTCTGGCCTGTCGGGCTTTTTGATTCGGCCTGCACCCGTTTGATCACATTGATGACATTGTTACTAGATTTGTATTGTTTCGTATTAAAACTACAACCTTTTGCTCTTGGTCATTACTCTCTGTCAACTTTAAGAATCAATTGTTGAAAGCGGTCCAATTTTTTTTTTAAAAACCCTGGTCTAGATAGTAGGTCAGATTTAAGAGCTGTTGGGTCTCAGAACTGTGCCTGCTTGGTCAGGGTTTGACCAGTTGTATGCGACAAATTATTTTTTTTTCTTTGTTATGTAAATTTAGATTTTAAAATTGAATACTTATAGCTTTTCAAGATTTTTTTTTTTAATTTGTTTTACCGTATAAGGGGCAGGGACTAATGGATGACTGTATAACAATATAATATAAAACTATGCAAAATGTATTGTACACAATTTGACTTATAACTACAGAATATAAAACTATGCAAAATGTATTGTACACAATTTGACTTATAACTTCAGAATATAAAACTATGCAAAATGTATTGTACACAATTTGACTTATAACTTCAGAATATAAAACTATGCAAAATGTATTGTACACAATTTGACTTTTAACTACAGAATATAAAACTATGCAAAATGTGTTGTACACAATATGACTTATAACTACAGAATATAAAACTATGCAAAATGTATTGTACACAATTAGACTTATAACTACAGAATATAAAACTATGCAAAAGGTATTGTACACAATTTGACTTATAACTACAGAATATAAAACTATGCAAAATGTAATGTACACAATTTGACTTATAACTACATAAATATAAAACTATGCAAAATGTATTGTACACAATTTCACTTTGTATTACAGCTTACGACTCGACTGTGTTGTTTTTAGACTTTCCACCAACCCTGTGTGTGTGAAGTACGTGTACAATTGAGAAGAAATCTCTTAGATCCTATAAACCATTTATGGTAGTCTTTATTGTGTTTTTCTTTCACCCGATAGTTCGATGGAGATATAGCGGGACTTTAAACCTGAAATATCCATACGACCAACCATCAGTACAATTTGTTGTTTTTATTGTTGTTGTTTATCAGTAGCTGGACATAGTATATAAAATACCAGTATGTGGGTATCAATGACAGGATGTGTGACCATGCTGACGGGGTGATATTGCGATGTGTAGATCGTTAACTGGTAAGATTGCAATTATAATGCATCACCGGTGGCTAGACTGACACAGACTTCCTATGATAACAAGCTGTCAAGCACTCTGTCCAATTCAACAGTACACGTAACCACAGTATAATTGATACTGATCTTGTTCGCAAATTAATTTATACAAGGTGATGGTACGTCTCATTAGAATCAGAGATAAACTAATATTGAGGCATTTTGAGGTAGTCAAATCGGTATGAGAATCAGAGAGGCTCACCAATGAAACGATTTGTGAAATAAAGTACCATGTTTGTGATGAAACGATTTGTGAAATAAAGTACTGCGTTTGTTATGTAACAATTTGTGAAATAAAGTACTGCGTTTGTTATGTAAAGATTTGTGAAATAAAGTACCATGTTTGTGATAAAACGATTTGTGAAATAAAGTACTGCGTTTGTTATGTAACGATTTGTGAAATAAAGTACTGCGTTTGTTATGTAACGATTTGTTAAATAAAGTACCATGTTTGTTTCTGATTAAATAAGAATCATTTCTCACCTAAATATAGGTAAAAATGTGTACAGGTCATAGACAATTTTCTACATGTATTATTTGGTTATGCCCGTTGTATGAGGGCTAGTAAATGCCCGTTGTATGAGGGTTAGTAAATGCCCGTTGTATGAGGGCTAGTAAATGCCCGTTGTATGAGGGTTAGTAAATGCCCGTTGTATGAGGTTTAGTAAATGCCCTTTGTATGAGGTTTAGTAAATGCCCTTTGTATGAGGGTTAGTAAATGCCCTTTGTATGAGGTTTAGTAAATGCCCTTTGTATGAGGGTTAGTAAATGCCCTTTGTATGAGGTTTAGTAAATACCCGTTGTATGAGGTTTAGTAAATGCCCTTTGTATGAGGGTTAGTAAATGCCCTTTGTATGAGGGTTAGTAAATGCCCTTTGTATGAGGTTTAGTAAATGCCCTTTGTATGAGGTTTAGTAAATGCCCTTTGTATGAGGGTTAGTAAATGCCCGTTGTATGAGGTTTAGTAAATGCCCGTTGTATGAGGTTTAGTAAATGCCCTTTGTATGAGGGTTAGTAAATGAATTAAAACTAACTGACAATCATTTTTTTCATCATTATAAGTCACGTGAAAAAAATATAAAAAATTCTCTCCACCAAATTGACTGCACCGTAAATAAAAAAATTCCGACACGTACACAACATAGATCGATTGCTTTGTGAACAAATTTATTGGCTGTTTGGTGCCAACAAAAAAAAAAGACTGGAGTATTTGTAAAGCAGATAAATAGATCATGTACAGAGACGGTCATTTGTTGGTAGACAATAGGACATAGTGGCATTCACCTGTCACTATAGCCTCTAACTTGACGATGTTTTACAATGGTGTCAAAAGAAGTCACAATGTGTTATTGATTATATGGATATAAACCAATAACCAACCAGCCTTAACTATACCATTGATTGACAGTTACATGTGAAGGAAACGATCTACTTTTAAAGCTGGAGATATTGATACGCTTTAAAATGGATGCATTCACTTTTACTTGGACATTGGTACATTTGTTGGGTCAGTTGTTTAAAGGAAAATGTGAGCAATTAATTCATGAAACTTAAAATGTTCACTTGTTTGGTTTGGCCACTACTATTAAGTGGGACGGGTGGCAAAGCTGTGTAGAAAGCTGGACTGTCGACCTAAGAGTCACGGTGAGAATACAGGGAATTTTACCAGGTCCTGATAAAGGCTGGGAAAAGTCCCATAACTCTGTCTTTAAATGGTTCTAATGCTAATTATTTAAAAAAAAAATCTTTTATAACGCAAACCCCCCCAAGTTTGTTGTGACATATTTTGAAGCAGTTTTCCTTGTTTAGTGACATTCAATACTCCCTCAATTTCAAATAAGATAAATATGTGATGTGTCCATAGACATATTTCACTCTGTAATGTCCATAGACATAATTCACTCTGTAATGTCCATAGACATGATTCACTCTCTAATGTCCATAGACATAATTCACTCTGTAATGTCCATAAACGTAATTCACTCTGTAATGTCCATAGACGTAATTTACTCTCTAATGTCCATAGACGTAATTCACTCTGTAATGTCCATAGACATAATTCACTCTGTAATGTCCATAGACATAATTCACTCTGTAATGTCCATAGACATAATTCACTCTGTAATGTCCATAGACATAATTCACTCTGTAATGTCCATAGACATAATTCACTCTGTAATGTCCATAGACATAATTCACTATGTAATGTCCATAGACATAATTCACTCTGTAATGTTCATAGACATAACTAACTCTGTAATGAGAATGATAAATAAAACAAACTACTCAAATTATTCCATAGTGGTTCATTGAATCAAGTGATGAGGGTCTTATCCTTCAACGGACTTATAATAATGCAGAGAAATTACAAAAGGAAGAGGTGTCGAAAATTCGAATATAAATTTGTGTTTTGTCAGAAATTAGGAGTTTACTTTTTACATATGTTGTTATTAATAATAGATTGTTGTGTTTTAGACTAAAGTTTCTAAACATTTTTTTTTTGCTATTGAATTTAATAGTGTTAAAAGTCTGTTGATTTACTCTTTTTAGTAAATGTAACTGAATTTTGTGTGCCCACAGTTTTGGCAATGCAAATAGATGGTATGGCAGCCAATTTTTATACATTTAACATCAGTAACGATGTATACTGTTTATCGGAGGGCAGGTCATATACTGTGTCAGAATCTGATACTCTCTGTTCCGGCATCAGTGCCGAACTGGTATTGTTTGATAACAACGAGGAGTACTTCAGAGTCTTTAACTTTTTTAAAATGACTTCCAGCCTGGCCAATGAAATTTGGGTCAATTTCTCGACAACGATTGATGAAAGTAATAAGTGTAGGTTTTATTGGAAGAATGAAGAGTTCGATGCATCTGTGTGGGGTTCGGGTTATCCGGACATCGAATGTTTGTCTATTGGCAGTAATTGTTGTGTATATATGAAATTAAATTCTGTTAGGAGAGGTCTTGCCACTTCACCTTGCTCCAAACAGTTCCCATTTCTGTGTAAGGCCAAACCACAGTGCCCTGATAGAGCAGTGACATGTTATATTAGCTGCGGTGCTGCGATAACCTCTTTTGAGTGTGTCTCCGGTTATAAATTTGATGCGTCGACCAAATCGTGCGTCGATGAAGATGAATGCAATATGACTACAAAAAAGTGTCAACAGAAATGTGTCAACACGTTTGGCTCTTACTACTGTGAGTGTGACGCAGGCTACACACTAAGTAGCGATAACTACACCTGCGTTATCGTTGGCACCTGCAAGTTAGGGTACGTTATGTTGGATGGCAGCAATACATGCACAGACATTGACGAGTGCGGTAATAACTTGGGACCTTGTGAGCAAATTTGCAATAACACTTTGGGGTCATTCTTCTGTAGCTGCAATGAAGGGTACGCTCTGTCATTGAACAGAATTAACTGCACACAGTGTTACAGGCCCCACTCACGAGACCCAGATGTTGAGGATCCCGAGAAGGGTAACCTGGGCTTGTGTCTAGGCGTATGAGGGCCGACTCAACGTTCGACCCGTATTTTATTTATATTTCTGCCACACACACAGTCTCCACAGTAATTCACAGGTACAACAGACGACTAGGATCAATTCGACAAAGTCGGGTGTACAACACTAAATATATTTATTATACACCGGCACCAATCCGTCCAGGATCTGGTGACTTCTCATAAGCAAAGATAATTCAATCTGCAGCAAATAATCCAATACAACATGAATAAGGGGGATAAGTGACGTTATCCCCAGTTAACTCTCTCTCTCTCTCTCTCAGAGACTATTCACTAATCGACTGCACAAGACCCCGCTCACGGGCCGACTGCTCTCGAAATAACTTAACATCTATATTTTACTTCCCTCAACACTTGCTCCCACGTGACCATTAGCCAATCAGATATGAATAATGGCTACATTCAAACATTCAAACTTTCAAATTAGGGGGAGGAGCATAAGAGAGGGGGAAGACTTTGTACGCCGTACAAAGTAACTGGACATCGAGCGGTCTCTTTGAAGACGCAGCAGTCCGCCGTAAAATAACTGGACATTTAGCGGGGCGCTTTCTCTTTGTAGTAGCCGACCGTGAAGCGGTGGTCGGACGACCAGGGAAGAATGTAACACGTCTCTGTTACTAGTAACTTCGCTCGCCGAGGGAGGTTCGGCCCGAACACCTGGACGAGGAATGTAATTAGTGGGGGTGGGGTGGAAACGGGGGGGGGGGGAACTAAAGAGCGGGAATGTAGAGTTGATGTATAGTTTAATATACATATTAATGTTGTTGCTATTATTAGGTCAAGGGTTGGAATAAGGGAGTTTCGATAAATTAGTCACAACCTGTGACATCACTCCCCCACTCAAATCGAAACTATAGGGATGACACCGTAGTAGGTGAGGCCATTACATAACATAAAAAGGGGAAATTATCTCAGTAACCCGGACCACAACATAATGGATAGGGCCAGTGGGTAAATACATACATACTTAAATACTTCTAAAAATACCAGAACAATTATCACGGCGTACCGCCGGATATAAGGTCTGGCCAACACAAGTTGGTCCAGAGATAAAATAAAAAAAAAGGAAAAATGGTGAACACTCTTTCTTTCGAAAGGTGGCACTTAATAAAACTGATTGTATCAGTAAGCCTACATGGCGGTACTGAATACACAATAGAGAAATCAAGATAGTGTCTCCCTTTGAGGGAATGACTTTACATCGACCAACACAACAGAGTTACAACATTTAACCTGTAATGGAAAAGAAATCATGCATAAATAAATGTGACAACTGACATAACTTCACTCACACGGCGTTCACTCACTCTAGGCAAGCCATATAATAACCTCTCTAAGAGTGGCCCCTTTGAGAGTGAGCTCAAACCGATATGTAGCTGCCGTCGACGAAGTTATGCTGGGCACCGACTCATCAAATCTGCCCCTACATTATCCTTCCCTTTGGTATATGCGCGGTTCCTGGTTTACTCGCTCGGCTCTACAACGAAAAATAAAGGGCGCGCCCCTACAGGGCCGCCCTAAACAAACAATCACTCATGCATAGACATTCACAGACATTTCTTCCTTTGTTGTATAACAGACCCCCTTCGGGTTTCACCTACATCAAAACCCTCCAGTTTGATGGAATAGTTGAGCCAGCCACTCATTCACTTAAGGGACCCGTTAGGACGACTATACATGCATCCAGTCCGGCGTCCGCCTAATCAATGAGGCCCGCCTGCCCGTAGCGCACAACCTCTTAGCGTTCACAAGGAATGAGTATGCCCCAGCTCCATACAACCTTACTTCCCTACACATCAGACCTGGTCCGCGCAATCATTTGAATAACCCTACGCTGGCCGCACCCAGACGAGGCGTTCTACTGCGCGGTTTCGAGGGCCCCCTTGCTCCTCTTCTTAGTCCCACGCCCAACCTCGTGTTACCAAAGAGCAGCTGGACCTTAACTATCTAAGGGACATGTACCATGAGGTAGGTGGCATGGCGTCAACAACATATGGTCATGGGCCCACCCAATCTATGAATGGTTCTAATGTGGCGCCCTGACAACAAACGAAAAAGGGGAGGTACACAACATCAGAAGAAAAGTGCTCACAATCAAATGAGAGCACACTAAATCAAAGTAAAAGTACACTAAGTCAAAATAAAGCCCTCCTCCAGATCAAAATGATTACACCCAACCAAAACAACAATTAAAATGTTCAAAACAACACAGAAGAAGGTATACAAAATTAGAATGACTGTACACACAAAGTCAAAATGAGAATACTCGACCAAATTCAAAATGACTACAGTTTCAAAAATACCTTTACACAGAATCCAAATACATTTACGTTCACCGGTTCTCTGCAACCTAGCATGAACAAATAAATTGGCGCCCCCAGGGCCCATCTCCTGCCGCATGCATATGGCAGCGAGATGCACTGCGCCCCTACAACATTAAAATGCCATGGGCCCTCCCATTATCCAAGAATGGTACAAACGTGGCCCCCTGACAGCCACTTAGGCCCTCGACCTCTTTCTCTCTTTCATTCAAAGCGCGTTCAGCTACTGCTTCATGCTTAGCCTCTTCCACCTCTATATCGCGTTCGCATTTAGCGGGCTTATGGCTGTATCAACGTCGCACCCCCAAGCCTATGAAGTCCTGTACGTACTCCTCCATAGACTTCATGGTGGGGGACGTTATACGAGCCTAAGAAGAGTAGCGGTTAGCCCAGATAAAGCTCGCCGTGCAGCTTAACACACCGGCCAGAACACTCACAATGACCACAATCAAAAGAGAAGTGTATTAAATGGCTTACCTGGACGCTTTCTCCCTCCTTCCACAGAATAAGAAATACTTTCACCGTCCACAATCTCACACACAATCATAAAGTCCAAAGTCAGAATGTTTTTTTTATTTGCCGATCAAGTGCGGCTTTTCCTTATTCTGTCTGGTTGACTTCGGGAGACTTCGGTGAGCCGGTATGGCTCCTGATGACTTGGGTGAGCCCGGTGTGGCTCCAGATAACTGGGGTGAGCCCGGTATGGCTCCTGATGACTGGGGTGAGCCGGAGTATGGCTCCAGATGACTGGGGTGAGCCCGGTATGGCTCCAGATGACTGGGGGTGAGCCCGGTGTGGCTCCAGATGACTGGGGTGAGCCCGGTATGGCTCCTGATGACTGGGGTGAGCCCGGTATGGCTCCAGATGACTGGGGTGAGCCCGGTATGGCTCCAGATGACTGGGGTGAGCCCGGTGTGGCTCCAGATGACTGGGGTGAGCCCGGTATGGCTCCTGATGACTGGGGTGAGCCCGGTATGGCTCCAGATGACTGGGGTGAGCCCGGTATGGCTCCAGATGACTGGGGTGAGCCCGGTATGGCTCCTGATGACTGGTGTGAGTCTGGGATGACTCCAGATGACTCGTGGCAGATGGCTGAGCCCCCCGAGTCTATGTTGAATCGGCTTTCGGCCCCGCCTGGTTGTTGCAGAGTGCTGCTCCAGGTGAAGGTTCGATCCCCAGACGAGCCTCACAGATGTTACAGGCCCCACTCACGAGACCCAGATGTTGAGGATCCCGAGAAGGGTAACCTGGGCTTGTGTCTAGGCGTGAGGGCCGACTCAACGTTCGACCCGTATTTTATTTATATTTCTGCCACACACACAGTCTCCACAGTAATTCACAGGTACAACAGACGACTAGGATCAATTGACAAAGTCGGGTGTACAACACTAAATATATTTATTATACACCGGCACCAATCTGTCCAGGATCTGGTGACTTCTCATAAGCAAAGATAATTCAATCTGCAGCAAATAATCCAATACAACATGAATAAGGGGGATAAGTGACGTTATCCCCAGTTATCTCTCTTTCTCTCTCTCTCAGAGACTATTCACTAATCGACTGCACAAGACCCCGCTCACGGGCCGACTGCTCTCGAAATAACTTAACATCTATATTTTACTTCCCTCAACACTTGCTCCCACGTGACCATTAGCCAATCAGATATGAATAATGGCTACATTCAAACATTCAAACTTTCAAATTAGGGGGAGGAGCATAAGAGGGGGGGAAGACTTTGTACGCCGTACAAAGTAACTGGACATCGAGCGGTCTCTTTGAAGGCTTTGGCAGTCCGCCGTAAAATAACTGGACATTTAGCGGGGCGCTTTCTCTTTGTAGTAGCCGACCGTTAAGCGGTGGTCGGACGACCAGGGAAGAATGTAACACGTCTCTGTTACTAGAAACTTCGCTCGCCGAGGGAGGTTCGGCCCGAACACCTGGACGAGGAATGTAATTAGTGGGGGTGGGGTGGAAACGGGGGGGGAACTAAAGAGCGGGAATGTAGAGTTGATGTATAGTTTAATATACATATTAATGTTGTTGCTATTATTAGGTCAAGGGTTGGAATAAGGGAGTTTCGATAAATTAGTCACAACCTGTGACATCACTCCCCCACTCAAAGTCGAAACTATAGGGATGACACCGTAGTAAGGTGAGGCCATTACATAACATAAAAAGGGGAAATTATCTCAGTAACCCGGACCACAACATAATGGATAGGGCCAGTGGGTAAATACATACATACTTAAATACTTCTAATAATACCAGAACAATTATCACGGCGTACCGCCGGATATAAGGTCTGGCCAACACAAGTTGGTCCAGGAGATAAAATAAAAAAAAAAGGAAAAATGGTGAACACTCTTTCTTTCGAAAGGTGGCACTTAATAAAACTGATTGTATCAGTAAGCCTACATGGCGGTACTGAATACACAATAGAGAAATCAAGATAGTCTCCCTTTGAGGGAATGACTTTACATCGACCAACACAACAGAGTTACAACATTTAACCTGTAATGGAAAAGAAAATCATGCATAAATAAATGTGACAACTGACATAACTTCACTCACACGGCGTTCACTCACTCTAGGCAAGCCATATAATAACCTCTCTAAGAGTGGCCCCTTTGAGAGTGAGCTCAAACCGATATGTAGCTGCCGTCGACGAAGTTATGCTGGGCACCGACTCATCAAATCTGCCCCTACATTATCCTTCCCTTTGGTATATGCGCGGTTCCTGGTTTACTCGCTCGGCTCTACAACGAAAAATAAAAGGGCGCGCCCTACAGGGCCGCCTAAACAAACAATCACTCATGCATAGACATTCACAGACATTTCTTCCTTTGTTGTATAACAGACCCCCTTGGGTTTTCACCTACATCAAAACCCTCCAGTTTGATGGAATAGTTGAGCCAGCCACTCATTCACTTAAGGGACCCGTTAGGACGACTATACATGCATCCAGTCCGGCGTCCGCCTAATCAATGAGGCCCGCCTGCCCGTAGCGCACAACCTCTTAGCGTTCACAAGGAATGAGTATGCCCCAGCTCCATACAACCTTACTTCCCTACACATCAGACCTGGTCCGCGCAATCATTTGAATAACCCTACGCTGGCCGCACCAGACGAGGCGTTCTACTGCGCGGTTTCGAGGGCCCCCTTGGCTCCTCTGGTCCCACGCCCAACCCTCGTGTTACCAAAGAGCAGCTGGACCTTAACTATCTAAGGGACATGTACCATGAGGTAGGTGGCATGGCGTCAACAACATATGGTCATGGGCCCACCCAATCTATGAATGGTTCTAATGTGGCGCCCTGACAACAAACGAAAAGGGGGGAGGTACACAACATCAGAAGAAAGGTGCTCACAATCAAAATGAGAGCACACTAAATCAAAGTAAAAGTACACTAAGTCAAAATAAAAGCCCTCCAGATCAAAATGATTACACCCAACCAAAACAACAATTAAAATGTTCAAAACAACACAGAAGAAGGTATACAAAATTAGAATGACTGTACACACAAAGTCAAAATGAGAATACTCGACCAAATTCAAAATGACTACAGTTTCAAAATACCTTTACACAGAATCCAAATACATTTACGTTCACCGGTTCTCTGCAACCTAGCATGAACAAATAAATTGGCGCCCCCAGGGCCCATCTCCTGCCGCATGCATATGGCAGCGAGATGCACTGCGCCCCTACAACATTAAAATGCCATGGGCCCTCCCATTATCCAAGAATGGTACAAACGTGGCCCCCTGACAGCCACTTAGGCCCTCGACCTCTTTCTCTCTTTCATTCAAAGCGCGTTCAGCTACTGCTTCATGCTTAGCCTCTTCCACCTCTATATCGCGTTCGCATTTAGCGGGCTTTATGGCTGTATCAACGTCGCACCCCAAGCCTATGAAGTCCTGTACGTACTCCTCCATAGACTTCATGGTGGGGGACGTTAATACGAGCCTAAGAAGAGTAGCGGTTAGCCCAGATAAAGCTCGCCGTGCAGCTTAACACACCGGCCAGAACACTCACAATGACCACAATCAAAAGAGAAGTGTATTAAATGGCTTACCTGGACGCTTCCTCCCTCCTTCCACAGAATAAGAAATACTTTCACCGTCCACAATCTCACACACAATCATAAAGTCTAAAGTCAGAATGTTTTTTTTTTTTATTTGCCGATCAGTGCGGCTTTTCCTTGTTCTGTCTGGTTGACTTCGGGAGACTTCGGTGAGCCCGGTATGGCTCCTGATGACTTGGGTGAGCCCGGTGTGGCTCCAGATGACTGGGGTGAGCCCGGTATGGCTCCTGATGACTGGGGTGAGCCCGGTATGGCTCCAGATGACTGGGGTGAGCCCGGTATGGCTCCAGATGACTGGGGTGAGCCCGGTGTGGCTCCAGATGACTGGGGTGAGCCCGGTATGGCTCCTGATGACTGGGGTGAGCCCGGTATGGCTCCAGATGACTGGGGTGAGCCCGGTATGGCTCCAGATGACTGGGGTGAGCCCGGTGTGGCTCCAGATGACTGGGGTGAGCCCGGTATGGCTCCTGATGACTGGGGTGAGCCCGGTATGGCTCCAGATGACTGGGGTGAGCCCGGTATGGCTCCAGATGACTGGGGTGAGCCCGGTATGGCTCCTGATGACTGGTGTGAGTCTGGGATGACTCCAGATGACTCGTGGCAGATATTGAGCCCCCCGAGTCTATGTTGAATCGGCTTTCGGCCCCGCCTGGTTGTTGCAGAGTGCTGCTCCAGGTGAAGGTTCGATCCCCAGACGAGCCTCACAGATGTTACAGGCCCCACTCACGAGACCCAGATGTTGAGGATCCCGAGAAGGGTAACCTGGGCTTGTGTCTAGGCGTATGAGGGCCGACTCAACGTTCGACCCGTATTTTATTTATATTTCTGCCACACACACAGTCTCCACAGTAATTCACAGGTACAACAGACGACTAGGATCAATTCGACAAAGTCGGGTGTACAACACTAAATATATTTATTATACACCGGCACCAATCCGTCCAGGATCTGGTGACTTCTCATAAGCAAAGATAATTCAATCTGCAGCAAATAATCCAATACAACATGAATAAGGGGGATAAGTGACGTTATCCCCAGTTAACTCTCTCTCTCTCTCTCTCAGAGACTATTCACTAATCGACTGCACAAGACCCCGCTCACGGGCCGACTGCTCTCGAAATAACTTAACATCTATATTTTACTTCCCTCAACACTTGCTCCCACGTGACCATTAGCCAATCAGATATGAATAATGGCTACATTCAAACATTCAAACTTTCAAATTAGGGGGAGGAGCATAAGAGGGGGGGGGGAAGACTTTGTACGCCGTACAAAGTAACTGGACATCGAGCGGTCTCTTTGAAGACGCAGCAGTCCGCCGTAAAATAACTGGACATTTAGCGGGGCGCTTTCTCTTTGTAGTAGCCGACCGTGAAGCGGTGGTCGGACGACCAGGGAAGAATGTAACACGTCTCTGTTACTAGTAACTTCGCTCGCCGAGGGAGGTTCGGCCCGAACACCTGGACGAGGAATGTAATTAGTGGGGGTGGGGTGGAAACGGGGGGGGGGGAACTAAAGAGCGGGAATGTAGAGTTGATGTATAGTTTAATATACATATTAATGTTGTTGCTATTATTAGGTCAAGGGTTGGAATAAGGGAGTTTCGATAAATTAGTCACAACCTGTGACACACAGACAGACGGGTGTTTGTCGAATCCATGTCAGCAGACGTGTCTGAGAACCGCCACCAGCTATACCTGCACCTGTCGTGATGGCTTTCTTCTGGCTGACGACCATCTCAATTGTTTTGACATCAACGAGTGTGATATGTCCGTGTGTCAGCAGAGCTGCACCAACCTGGAGGGTTCCTACAAGTGCTATTGTCATGAAGGCTATGCACTCCAGGCAGATAATAGAACGTGTGCTGATCTAACTGAATGTGCGAGAGGGTTCCAAGTTTTATTGCAAAAGTGTGTTGACATTGACGAATGTCAGGACAAAGCTAACAACAACTGTACTCAACACTGTCGTAACCTTAATGGTAGCTACACCTGTGCGTGTGACGTAGGCTTCACGCTGTCAGCTGACAATGTCACGTGCCTGGATGTAGACGAATGCCTCAACGTCACCTGTGACCACAACTGTACCAACACATACGGATCATAGCACTGTGCATGTACACTTGGCTACTATCCTGATCCTAATAACTTGACTTCTTGCCTAGACCACGACGAATGCAGTGAATTGACATCACGTAACGAACACACGGGCACATTAGGAATAAACTGCTCTTCAGAAATCAACAGATGCGCGTCAAATCCTACTGTCTGTGACCAATACTGTGTCAATACCATTGGTTCCTATTACTGTACCTGCAGAGTGGGATACATTCCTGACCCAACTGACCACAAGTCTTGTCTAGATATAAATGAATGCAGTCTAAATAGCAGCTTATGTGAATTCAACTGTCTCAATACCCCTGGCTCCTATTACTGTACATGTTCGTATGGCTATCAGTTGTCCACCAACGGTCATTCTTGTTTGATAACAAATCCCATGAACTTCTGCCCTTGTTCATGTTCATCTAAAAGTTTAAGTCAAAATATGACCAGAGAACAGCTGACCCAATATCTCAGGGAACTGATCAGCAGCATCCAGGTGAACAAACAAAATCTGTTGTCCACTCGTTTACAGTTGTCGAGCCAGGTAGATGACAGACCAACCAGTACCGTCCTGGGATTTATAGGAGTACTGTTTGTAGTGTTGGTTGTAGTTACTATATTATTATGGGATATTCTTACACTGGTCGCAATAATAGTATCCAGTATGAGAGACAGATGTAGAGTAGCGGCAAAAAATGTTTAGTTCAGAATAATTGACTGTCATCATATGGATATACCATGATACACCGCTAAAATCTCCGTTGGAATAATGTTATTCATCTGTAAAGCTATTTGATTGTAGATTCGTGTTTTTTTTTTTATTATTATCGAAGATTATTCTTAAGGCTTAGAGTTTTGTTTCTATTTTTAAAAAAAGTTCAAGTGCATTAACCTATTGCCCTTAGTATATCTTACACTAGTTGTAAGAAAAATGAAATGAAAATATTTGTTTCCTTACATGATTTAACGTCTTCACTGTTCTTGAAGATTTTCTCTATTTTCTGTTGAAAGTCTGTCTCAATGATTTAAAAAAAAAAGCAATTTGATTGGCGTATTTTTTTTAAATCTCCAACGTTTAGAATAGTCATTTTTGTTAAAGATATAATCCGATTATCAGAATTCTAATCTATAATCTCGAACTATATTTGAATAATGCGATAACATTACAGGCGTAATTAAACAGCAGGAAATGAGACAACTAGCTATGTAGTTTTATAATTCAAATGTAAATTTA
Source organism: Bulinus truncatus (assembly GCA_021962125.1). NCBI lineage: Eukaryota > Metazoa > Mollusca > Gastropoda > Planorbidae > Bulinus > Bulinus truncatus. The sequence continues at coordinate 631,602 of JAGDYQ010000238.1, forward strand.
AAAAAGGAGTACATTCGTCTTGGGAAATTTTTATTTAAACTGGGCATTGGGAACAGCCCCACGTGACGTTTGATAACACTCGAACAGAACAAGCGGAAAAGGGCGAGAATATATGTGAGATTTCAAGAGATTTTAAAAAATTACTTCCTGCTATTTTTTCCCCAGTTGTTTACCTTTAATGTTTTATTAATGGTCACTCAAACTAAATCCAAATGTTATCGGTTCCTTAAGCCGCCTTAAGGTCATAGAGATTCAAAACTAGTCTAGCTAATTTTTTTTTTGCAAATGAAAAGGTTTTTTTTATTCCATATTTATATTGAATAAAACTATTAAACAAGATACTTTGAAACAGACAAATGGGAAAAAAAGGAGACATGTTAAGTGCAAAATATTTCAATGTTATAGTATTGTCATTTCATAAAATTAAAAGATGTTAATAACTTGCATACATGTTTATATAATTCATTGTTGAAATACAAAATAAATAAAGGAAGCAAAAAAGCGAATTATGTTCCATCTCATTTATAATATGTTTGTATGTCTTAGAGAATTATTTGTAAAAAAGTTTTACTGTTATGTGCTTTTTGATAATGTTTTTGTTTTGTTTCGTGGTTTTTTTTTTTCAATAAAAAGTAAATAATATATATTTTTAAATGTATATTTCTTTTCTTAGTATTATAATATGACTAGACTAGTTATTCCCAACACTAATTGTGAGTGACGCTCATTTGTTTATATTTGTGTTTACTTTTCCACATGCAGAATTGTAGATGTATACAGACTACAGTAACATACTATGACAATTTATTTTGTTTCAAAGTCATGTATTACATTTAAATGTACAAATATTAAGAATGGGTTTGTTTAAACTTCAATTACAGCGAAGAGCCTGAACCTACCGATCAATGACAATGTACCTTTTTATCTCTAATCTCATTTATTGACCTCAGTCTGTACACGTGTTCAGATAACTGACGTCACGATTCGAGATCAGAGGTCAATATATTTTATTTACACAATGGCTTAAAAGAGAAAATAACAATCCATCCTGAGATAAAGAATACTTATTTTACATTAGCTTGCAATACTCAAATAATAACTTCATAGAATTTGAATTATCCTATAGGTCTTTTCCCTGAATGTTTCTTATCACTGATCAAAGTAGTCCATTTGTGGATGGATCACTCAAATCAAGCTATTGATATTATTATGCGCAGCTGTGTCCTTATTTAAATGGTAAATTTACGATTTGTTTGGCAAATCAAAGGTTACAATGTAATTAGTGATACAGTGACACAAAAAAGATCATTTTTATAAACAGACTATTTATCATATTTTTCCTCCATCTTACATAAGCTTTCATTTTAATAAATCAGAGACTACAGAAGTCATCAACTGTAACACTGTACAGATGTTAGTGAATTCCTGAATGTAGCTTGAAGACAGGCCCGTAGCGTGCAGGTGGCCTGGGGGTCCGGGCCCCCCCTCCTGCGTTTTGTCTGGCCCCCCTCTGCTTTTTTGCTCTACTTAGTAACATTTTGTCTGCCTCCCCCCGATATTGCCTAGAACCCCCCCCCCCCCCATGCTATTGGCCTGGCCCCTGCCGTAAAATTTTCACGCTATGAGGCTGCTTGAAAAAGACCTTTAAATACATGTTACATTTGTTAAACGATTCGAATACGATTCCAATTCTTCCTTAAAACATCGAATCGCAAGTCCGATACCTCACATACAATTTTTATCGAAATAATTAGAGAAAACAAATAGTTTACTGCTGCTTGAGTTCTTTATGACTAGTGGGTATAAGTAAGTATTCAGCAACAGATAAAGATATCGTTACGAAGAATAAAGTAAAACGTTACATAATCTTTACAGGGGACTAATGGCTGTGCGAAAAAACGCTCGACTGTCGACCTGAGGGTCTCTGGTTCGATCTCAGGTGAGGACCAATGGATTTTCAGGTTACCGTTTAATTCCCCGCAATATCTCCCGTGGTGCCTCCATGGCCATCGCACTATCGGCTAAGGTGTGAATGAAAAAAAGGGCACCATTAAAAAAAAAAAACCGTCCCATTTGTAGTTTATAGTATCTATAAGATTTCATCTCATCCTTACAATAATTTCACACACATAATGTTTACCAGAAGTTTTTTGAACGCCATTGAACCGTTGTGTAGCTCAATGATATCAAGTGAGGGAGAAATATTACAAGATATTTTTTAAGTGTCGTGTATGTCATAAGTTGAAGAAACTATAATATGTTAATGTAAGCAGATACAAAATAGACACATAGACACACACTCAGACCTACACACATATTGGCTGGAAAGACAAATCTTTTGATTCGTTGACATAAACATATTTTGACAGGAGACACATCTATGTACAGGAGACACACCTATGTACTGGAGATATACACAGTCTCACTCTTACATACACAACTCGATTGACAGGAAATAGAAAAAAATAATTAATTAAAACGGGACGCACGCATTAACCTACTGACACTTGCACATATCTATTGGCAGGAGATCACATCTATTTAAAGGAGATGCACATATAGACTCACATACAACTGTTTAAAACCTGCTTCTACTGATAGAACGTACGGAAAGACCCAATGACACAGATGCATCTACAGATACATAAACTTCACTGACACTGGAGCCTACATGGTCATTGCATTATCGGCTATGAAAGAAGAGCACTATGAAAAATCGCCCCTTTAGAGATTTATAGGATGAAAGAGATTCCATGGCTTCCTTACAGGGACTTCACAAACTAAAAGAAGATACAGTTACACAACAAATGTTTCATTGAAGGAGAAACACACGCTTTCACTTACACAATATATATATATACCCCGTTGTTCTCAACCGGTGGTATGCGAACCAGGAGGTTAGGATATTAACACAGACTCACTGACATACTATACACACATCTAATAGCAGAATATGGATACCACGATGCATAAGAATGACGTCATGGTTAAAAAAAAAACACTCATAGGTCAAAGCGCACCAATGGCTGATCACCAGACACATATAGGTCAATACGCACTTGTGGCTGAACACCATACACCTATAGGTCAATGCGCACCAATGGCTGATCACCAGACACCCTAGGTGGTGATCAAATCACATCTCTGAAGAGATAATGTCACATGACCAAGCGATAGTGTACAGTTTGGTGTCACGCTTTGTGCTGATGTCATTGCATGTCATAACGATGTCATACTTTACTAGAGAATGAATTGCCGTTTGTGCACCTTAATGTGCACAATTGACTAAACACATGGTGATGTTATGAGAAATGTACTTCAATCTCTATTATATGTCATTGTGGTACTATGAGAATAGTACTTCCTCTCTATTTAATGCCATTGCGGTACAAGTTAATTGTACTTCCTGTCTATTATACGCCATGGGAGTACTATGAAAATATAAGTAAAAAAAAGCAAAGTTCCCTTAAACCCCTAAGGGCTCATCGGGGCAGATGAAGTGTAGAATTGAACTGTTTCAGTAACCTCGGCTTATAAAGGGATTGTGTGGTTAGCACAACGCCCAGCCGCCTTTACTCCCCCAACTTAAAGTCAGGTGACCATTAAAAAGCTTGATGTACATGGGGGACATACAAACAAAACCTGAACAAATCCCAAGATTCACACTGGAAGTAATTCCTTTGAATCCGTATATGTGAAATAGTTTCTGCTATATCGCAATTGAAAGCTGTAAGACTTCCTTAGGATTGATATCTACATGTGTTTATGTTTAGTGGATGATCTCTACTTTACGGCTATGTGAAATTGAAAGTTCAAGAAGACTAAATAATTAGTATTGTTAAATGTGAGTCAAATACATATATTAAGACCACTATTTGACTCAAATACAGTAGTACGACCACTATTTGACTCAAATACAGTAGTACGACCACTATTTGACTCAAATACAGTAGTAAGTCCACTATGTGTGTCAAATACAGTAGTTAGACCACTATTTGAGTCAAATAACTATAAAGATATTGATAAAATGGTAGAGATTTAAAAGATTTGTTTACTAATACCTGCTCCAACTTGGTCAACGCCCAGTCCATCCAATTAAATAGATTTCACTGCACTGATCTAGATATTTGGGAATTTTCATTAATGATCACATTGATAAAATGTTAGTAGTTTGCCACTTATTTGATATTACAATCTATAATATAATGTTAGTCATTATGAAAATACATCGCTATTTATTAATTCCTTTAATAATGACTTTTTTTAAAATACAGCCATTTATTTATCTTGACTGTATTGGCTGAAAGTATTGGTTGAAGGTGATGGTTTAATTAAGGTATTGAATGAAGGTATTGGTATATTTAAGGTATTGAATGAAGGTAATGGTTTAATTAAGGTATTGAATGAAGGTATTGGTTTAATAAAGGTATTGAATGAAGGCATTGGTATAATTAAGGTATTGAATGAAGGTAATGGTTTAATTAAGGTATTGAATGAAGGTATTGGTTTAATTAAGGTATTGAATGAAGGTATTGGTTGAATTAAGATATTGAATGAAGGCAATGGTTTAATTAAGGTATTGAATGAAGGTATTGGTTTGATTAAGGTATTGAATGAAGGTAATGGTTTAATTAAGGTATTTAATGAAGGTATTGGTTTAATAAAGGTATTGAATGAAGGTATTGGTTTAATTAAGGTATTGAATGAAGGTATTGGTTTAATAAAGGTATTGAATGAAGGTATTGGTTTAATTAAGGTATTGAATGAAGGTATTGGTTTAATTAAGGTGTTGAATGAAGGTATTGGTTTAATTAAGGTATTGAATGAAGGTATTGGTTTAATTAAGGTATTGAATGAAGGTATTGGTTTAATTAAGGTATTGAATGAAGTTATTGGTTTAATTAAGGTATTGAATGAAGGCAATGGTTTAATTAAGGTATTTAATGAAGGTATTGGTTTAATTAAGGTATTGAATGAAGGTATTGGTTTAAGGTATCGGTTTAAGGTATCGGTTTAAAGTATTTGTTGATGGTGTCAGCTAAACACTCGATACTGGACGTTGTGTGACAACCGATTCACTTGAAGAGAACTTGGAGGTTTAAGATAATTACAGAGCACAAGTAAAGTATTTCTCGTAAACGAAGAACTTGCAATCGCACAGAAGTACACTATGAAATACAATGTATATTCAATACAGCCACCATTCCCGGGTACAGATAATGTAAAACCACCTTCCATTTATGGTTGACTGCGTGTCTATTAATTATACAAGACGTTTTTTTTTAAAAGAAACACATTCAGTGTTCGTAATGGATATTTTATAGAAATGTCTATAGTTTACTTTGTAAAAAAAAACACCGGAAACAGTGCTAGGCTTGAACTAAGATGAGAAATATCTACAGGCGGATAAATACATGATTCAAAGTACCATCCAGTCCAATATATACAATAATGATACAATGAGACATTCAACTGTTACTATTCAACGTGTCACGGAAGCACTTCGATGTTTTACAGTGGTGATGAAGATAAGCATCGTTAAACTATTGATTGTATTGATATAAACGGCCATTAAGTCAAGAGTGAAATCAACCAAATCTTTCTTTCTCCTTGTCGCAGAATATCCACAAATTTCACCTGGAAATATTCTTTAGCTGAACAAAAAAAATGGGTTTTTTAACTTTACCTTGGATTGTTCTGATTCTGTTGGGTAAGTTTTACTTATGAATTGTTTGAAAAATGAAAACACGCTATACAGCTAATCTTTTTCCCCCTTTTATCAACATCCGATTCGCATTTAACTTTTTTGAGAGCATGAATATTATACCAATGTAATATCATATCAACAGGGCTTTCCTTAAATATTGCGGGGCCCAATTTAACGGATGCTGGCGAGGGCCCTTTTATAATCTTTAAAAGCCTGTGACAAGAGTCATGACTGATAGTGATATGCTAATATAAAAAGGCGCTGGGCCCAGTTTGGAGCAATCGTTGAAATCGGCCGAAGGCCAGCCTTCTTCGTAGTCTCATATCAACGTAATATCATATTAACGTAATATCCTATCAACGTAATATCTTATACACGTAATACTCTATAAACGTAATGTACTATCAACGTAATATCCTATCAACGTAATATCCATCAACGTAATATCCATCAACGTAATATCCATCAACGTAATATCCCATCAGCGTAATATCCCATCATCATAATATCCATCAACGTAATATCCCATCAACGTAATATCCCATCAACATAATATCCTATCAGCGTAATTTCCTATACACGTAATACCCGATAAACGTAATGTACTATCAACGTTATATCCTATCAAGGTAATATCCCATCAACGTAATATCCTATACACGTAATACCCTATAAACGTAATGTACTTTCAACGTAATATCCTATCAACGTAATATCCCATCAACGCAATATCCATCAACGTAATATCCCATCAACGTAATATCCCATCATCTTAATATCCATCAACGTAATATCCCATCAACGTAATATCCCATCAACATAATATCCTATCAACGTAATATCCCATCAACGTAATATCCCATCAACATAATATCCTATCAACGTAATATCCATCAACGTAATACCCTATCAACGTAATATCCTATCAACGTAATATCCATCAACGTAATACCCTACCAACGTAATATCCATCAACGTAATATCCTATCTACGTAATATCCATTAACGTAATATCCCATCAACGAAATATCCCATCAACATAATATCCACCAACGTAATATCCTATCAACGTAATACCCTACCAACGTAATATCCTATCTACGTAATATCCCATCAACGTAATATTCAAGTTGAGTGTAAGTGTACAAAAGACATAGGACAGTCTTAGTGATATCAAATACTGACATATTAGTCCCGAGAACAAAGCTTTCATTAAATAGGCTTAGAAAAATACAGGATACTTATAACATACTGGTAGCAGTGGTAGGCTTTTAGGTGAACATTTCAAAACGATAGATTCAACTTGTATTATTATTTGAAATAAATGCATGATATTACATTCTACCACAAAAAACAAATTATACAGAATGCGCATCACTCTTTAAAAATTACTCTAACAATGATTGTAAAAAATGCCACCACTCAGGATATTTTCCTGTTAATTAATGTAGCGCCTAAGTAATAATATACATAACATAAATACACAAACATGGTGGCTTTCGGATGATTCAATTCAAATAGACGATGCGCATTCTCTGGAATGAATATTCTGTGCTACATACTACTGGTAATATTTTTTTACTTCTTAATTAAGCATGGTGAGTGTGGTTTTGAAATTAGTTTTAATATAGGCTAGATAGCCGACACAGCTTATTTTAACTTCTGTCAACGAAGATTATTTGATTAAAGAGTGCAGTTTATATATATTGACAGTTGAATAGATAAAAAGATAGCAATGCCGTTGTGGTTTTTGGCACAGGTTTGTTTTCATTTTTGTTGTCTTTTTATTGTTAAAATAAAAAAAAAATTGTTTTAGGATGATTTTCTTCCTATTTCTATTATTTATGATTTAAATTTATTTATGAGTAAATATTAAAAAAAATAAAATGGGTTGGAAAGGTGGTAGTGCAAATAAAGACATCTGGTTATGTTAAATGTGAAAAGCAGAACATTTGAATATTTTTCTATTACAGCAAACCCACTACTATCCACCTTCTGTACTATTATGGCAATTAAACATATAAATTGATCTCTTAAAAAAAAGTGGCACAGTTTACCAAGTTGAAACCCAGTAGTCCTAGGGTCTACTGCACAGTATAAGTCTTTTGTATCTATGGATATTATACAGATAGCGCAAGCCTCGTTTTGAAACAATGTTTTCATCGCCCTACATTAATGATATGTACACTCATCAGTCCCTTCATAGAATAGAAATGTTTGATATTGAATGCAGTCCTATATCTAATTCTAAATAGATAATAATATCATAATTGACACATGAAATTAGCTCCTAAAAAATAAATGAACTCATAAATTAAATAATATATTTTTTTTTAATTTATAAAGCAAATTGAAAGCTTTTCCATTCTTATTTTATGTCTTGAGAAAAAACAACAAAGTGGTGTCTGTGTGTTTCTGTGAACGGAAAGCGTCATTGGAAACAAAAGCGAATAACAAAAATGGCGCGAGAGATATTAGCATAACACCGAGGACTATTTATATACTGATGTGCGATCTGTATCTATGGTCTGCATTTGTTGTTGTTTCTTAAGATGCTGAAAACTTTCAGTTTTGTTTATAAATGGAACATTAATTAACACATAAAGAAAATAAAATATTTATTTACATCAAGTTTAAACCATTTATAGTAAAGGCACATTCATACAGTTTTAGACTCCAGATTTACAATTTCAGCAATGCTGATACACTTTTTCAGATTAAAAAAAAAATCTTCATGTTTACACTAAGTACAACAGTATTTGTAGTAACAATATAAAAAAAACAAAATGTCTACAATCCAATTCAAGATATCATTTTTTTTTTCAAAATGACTTTTACTACAAATGCACTCTGCACTTTAATCAACTGGTGCTAATCTTGAGAAGGTATAGTCTCGGTCCTATTTTCTCACTTTATATAAACAGTTTTTGTTTTAAGTCGTTAGCTTCATACAAAAATTCATCAATTGACGTGAAAGTTTTAAAATATTGTATTATCATAGAAAATAAACAATTATTCTAAATTCTAAATCGATTCTGCATCGAGAAGTTTGTGAAAATTGATCTCAAATTTTTCTTTCCATAGCTTGGGAATAGATTTGAAATTGTACTACCAGTGAGTACCAGACGAATAGATTAAATTAAAGTTTGTAATAAAATATATTATAAAGAGAAAACATATTTCCGAAGGCTTAGATTATACAAATTATATTGTTAGAATTTATATTGACTAAAAAAATGGCGAAAATGTCAACAAATAATATCTATATTGTCACTCACTCTTTTATGATTCAACATAATTTCTTAAAACATTCATTTGATATAAAGTAAAGAAGTAATGTTCCCTTAAGCCCCAAAGTCAGGTACCCATTTATAGCTGGCTGGACTAGAGGGGGACTTTCACCAGGACCTGAGAAAATAGCAAGGTTCTCACAGACGTTCGAACCCGGGATACTTCTGGTCGACAGTCGAGTGCTCTACACAGCACGTCCACCCATCCTAGTAGGATATGAGCCAAAGGAAATAAGTTTTTACGTCCAAGGACATCTTAATAAAAGTATTTTGTAGTTATTTTGTTTTTCTACATTTTATTTTAATAGTTTATTTTAAAAAAAAACAGTAACATGTATTTCATATTTAAAAGAGAAGTGACTGAAACATTATCTTTCCACAGACCTATTGAAGAAAACGCATAGTCTGAATTCATCTAATTTTATCCCTTTAAATATCAGTGGCAATATCTACTGTTTGTCCAAGGACAGCTATTACTCTCTGTCCGAATCCAGGCAACACTGCAAGTCTATCGGGGCCGAACTGGCATTTTTTAATACTAACGAAGAGTATCTCAGAGTTTACAAAACTATGTCAACCAACTCTAGCCTGGCCAGACAAACTTGGGTCACTTTCACAGCGACAGTCTACGATTATAAATATAGGTTCCAGTGGAGGTATGAGTCGTTCAACTCTTCAGTGTGGGCATACGGGGAGCCGGCCTATGAGTGCTTTTACATTTCTAAGACTTGTTGTGCTAGGATAAGATTAAAAACGTCCTTATCACCTGGCCTGGCAGATTATGACTGTTCGAAAAGTTTCGCATTCATGTGTAAGGCAATACCACAATGCCCAGTAGGAGCTGCGAAATGTTATTCGAGTTGCGGGGACACGATCGCGAATTACGACTGCGTCGCTGGTTACACATTCAATTCGACGACAAAGTCATGCGAAGATGTTGATGAATGTGAATTGAAAACAGAGCAGTGTCAACAGATTTGTGTCAACACAGTTGGCTCGTATTACTGTAGGTGTGACGCGGGCTACACACAAGGCTATGATAACTACTCCTGTGTTGATGTTGATGAATGTCGTCTGCACAGTCAGCCATGTCAGCACACCTGCGTCAATACTGTCGGGTCATTCCGATGCGCATGTCATTCTGGCTATGTTCTGACTGATGACCATCAAACATGCGCAGACATTGACGAGTGCAGCAATAGCCCGAGACCATGTGAGCAAATTTGCAATACTACTATGGGGTCATTCTTCTGTAGCTGCAATGAAGGGTACGCTCTGTCGTTGAACCGAGTTAACTGCACCAAGACAGACGAGTGTTTGTCGAATCAATGTCAGCAGACGTGTCTGAGAACCGCCACCAGCTATACCTGCACCTGTCGTGACGGCTTTCTTCTGGCTGAAGACCATCTCAATTGTTCTGACATCAATGAGTGTGATATGTCCGTGTGTCAGCAGAGCTGCACCAACTCGGTGGGTTCCTACTATTGCCGTTGTTATGACGGCTATACACTCCAGGCAGATAACAGGTCATGTACAGATGTGGACGAGTGTGCCGATAGATCATCGAACTGTTCAGGGGTGTGTGTCAATACACAGGGCGGATACCAATGCGGATGTGGGAAGGGCTATAGAGCTAACTCTGAACAATGCGTGGATGTTGATGAATGCCAAGAAGAGGCACACGGCTGCACACAGAAATGCCACAACGCCGATGGATGGTATAACTGTAGCTGTGATAATGGGTATACACTACAGCCTGACTTGGCAACTTGTCTGGACATTGACGAGTGCCAGGAGATCGCTCACAACAACTGTACTCAACACTGTCTTAACCTTAATGGTAGCTACACCTGTTCGTGTGACGTAGGCTTCACGCTGTCAGCTGACAATGTCACGTGTCTTGATATAGACGAATGTGTCAATGTTACATGTGACCATAATTGTACCAACACGGACGGATCATATTACCGCCGGTGTGAAGCTGGTTATCACCTTGATTCCACTGACTTGACCTCCTGCATCGACTACGATGAATGCAGTGAAATGGCGACACATTGTGACCCTGTATGCACTGATTCAACGGGCTCAGCACAAATCAGTTGCACCTCACAATCAAGCAGCTGCTACCCAAAGTATATCCTATGTGACCACATCTGTAACAATTCTATAGGATCATACAACTGCGCCTGCAGAATGGGATACATTCTTGACCAAACTGACCACAAGTCTTGTCTAGATATAGACGAATGTAGTCTAAACAGCAGCCTATGTGAATTTAACTGTCTTAATACACCTGGATCCTATTACTGTAGATGTCCATACGGCTATCAGTTGTCCACCAATGGCCATTCCTGTGTGACCTCAAATCCCATGAACTTCTGCCCTTGTTCATGTTCATCTAAGCGTCTATGTCAAAATACGTCAAGGGAACAGCTGACACAATATCTCAGGGAACTGACCAGTAACATCCAAGTGGAAAAGAAAAATCTTCTGTCCACTCGTTTACAATTGTCCAGTCAGGTAGATGACAGGCCGTCCAGTACTACCATGGGATATGTTGGAATTATGTTTATATTTTTCGTTATAGGTACTATTGTACTCTCAGACATGTTAACAGTCATCGCTATAACAGTATCCATGTTCAGAGGGTTATTTAAAGTAGAAGTTATAAGGGTTTAGATATCAACACCCAACAGACGCATCTTGATAACACTTGTTGTCTGGTGTATCGTACATGTTGATAACATGTGTTGTCTGGTGTATCGTACATGTTGATAACACTTGTTGTCAGGTGTATCGTACATGTTGATAACACTTGTTGTCTGGTGTATCGTAGATGTTGATAACACTTGTTGTCAGGTGTATCGTACATGTTGATAGCACTTGTTGTCTTGTGTATCGTACATGTCGATAACACTTGTTGTCTTGTGTATCGTACATGTTGATAACACTTGTTGTCTTGTGTATCGTACATGTTAATCACATGTGTTGTCTGGTGTATCGTACATGTTGATAACACTTGTTGTCAGGTGTATCGTACATGTTGATAACACTTGTTGTCTGGTGTATCGTAGATGTTGATAACACTTGTTGTCAGGTGTATCGTACATGTTGATAGCACTTGTTGTCTTGTGTATCGTACATGTTGATAACACTTGTTGTCTTGTGTATCGTACATGTTGATAAAACTTGTTGTCTTGTGTATCGTACATGTTGATAACATTTGTTGTCTTGTGTATCGTACATGTTGATAACATTTGTTGTCTGGTGTATCGTACATGTTGATAACATTTGATGTCTGGTGTATCGTAGATGTTGATAACACTTGTTGTCAGGTGTATCGTACATGTTGATAGCACTTGTTGTCTTGTGTATCGTACATGTTGATAACACTTGTTGTCTTGTGTATCGTACATGTTGATAACACTTGTTGTCTTGTGTATCGTACATGTTGATAACACTTGTTGTCAGGTGTATCGTACATGTTGATAACATGTGTTGTCTGGTGTATCGTACATGTTGATAACACTTGTTGTCAGGTGTATCGTACATGTTGATAACACTTGTTGTCTGGTGTATCGTAGATGTTGATAACATTTGTTGTCTTGTGTATCGTACATGTTGATAACATTTGTTGTCTGGTGTATCGTACATGTTGATAACACTTGTTGTCTTGTGTATCGTACATGTTGATAACACTTGTTGTCTTGTGTATCGTACATGTTGATCACATGTGTTGTCTGGTGTATCGTACATGTTGATAACACTTGTTGTCAGGTGTATCGTACATGTTGATAACACTTGTTGTCTGGTGTATCGTAGATGTTGATAACACTTGTTGTCAGGTGTATCGTACATGTTGATAGCACTTGTTGTCTTGTGTATCGTACATGTTGATAACACTTGTTGTCTTGTGTATCGTACATGTTGATAAAACTTGTTGTCTTGTGTATCGTACATGTTGATAACATTTGTTGTCTTGTGTATTCGTACATGTTGATAACATTTTATGTCTGGTGTATCGTACATGTTGATAACATTTGATGTCTGGTGTATCGTAGATGTTGATAACGGTTGTTGTCAGGTGTATCGTACATGTTGATAGCACTTGTTGTCTTGTGTATCGTACATGTTGATAACACTTGTTGTCTTGTGTATCGTACATGTTGATAACACTTGTTGTCTTGTGTATCGTACATGTTGATAACACTTGTTGTCAGGTGTATCGTACATGTTGATAACATGTGTTGTCTGGTGTATCGTACATGTTGATAACACTTGTTGTCAGGTGTATCGTACATGTTGATAACACTTGTTGTCTGGTGTATCGTAGATTTTGATAACACTTGTTGTCAGGTGTATCGTACATGTTGATAGCACTTGTTGTCTTGTGTATCGTACATGTTGATAACACTTGTTGTCAGGTGTATCGTACATGTGGATAGCACTTGTTGTCTTGTGTATCGTACATGTTGATAACACTTGTTGTCTTGTGTATCGTACATGTTGATAACACTTGTTGTCTTGTGTATCGTACATGTTGATAACACTTGTTGTCAGGTGTATCGTACATGTTGATAACATGTGTTGTCTGGTGTATCGTACATGTTGATAACACTTGTTGTCAGGTGTATCGTACATGTTGATAACACTTGTTGTCTGGTGTATCGTAGATGTTGATAACACTTGTTGTCAGGTGTATCGTACATGTTGATAGCACTTGTTGTCTTGTGTATCGTACATGTTGATAACACTTGTTGTCTTGTGTATCGTACATGTTGATAACACTTGTTGTCTTGTGTATCGTACATGTTGATAACATTTGTTGTCTTGTGTATCGTACATGTTGATAACATTTGTTGTCTGGTGTATCGTACATGTTGATAACATTTGTTGCCTGGTGTATCGTACATGTTGATAACACTTGTTGTCTGGTGTATCGTACATGTTGATAACATTTGTTGTCTGGTGTATCGTACATGTTGATAACATTTGTTGTCTGGTGTATCGTATACCTAGGTAACACTTATTGTCTGGTGTATCGTACATCTTGATTACACTTATTGTCAGTTGTATCGTACATCTTTTCCTAATATTAAAATAATTTAGCCTCATTTCGTTGAATTAATGTTGAATGGGTCTAACAACAACTATTCCGTATTATATTTATTAATTTAAATTATCAGTACATAAAGATCTATGTTTAAACATATGCAAATATATATTTAAAAAAAAAGAATTTACCATGCTAATTGTAAACAATCCTATTTTTAAGATGCCCAAATGACAGCATCCATAAAACAATTGTCATATTTTTAATAGTCATGTGACTTAACATGGCCTGGTGCTACAGCTCACCAAGTGACCTTGCAATATCTAGTTCAAGGGTATGTTGGAACAGCTTGAATGGAAATAAAACGGCATATGAAACATTTCATGTCAAGATAACAAATGAAATATAGTTAAACTAGTTGCCCGGGCTTAAAATCAGGTTTTCTGTTTACCTTCTGTTTTCTCCCTACCCCCCTCTCTCCCTCCCCCCTCCCTCCCTCTCTCCCCCTCTCTCCCATTCCCTCCTTCCCTTTCTCCCTTCCTCTCCCTCCCTCCCTCACTCTCCCATCTCACTCTCTCTCCCTCCCTCTCCCATCTCCATCTCTCCCCCTCTTTCTCTCCCCCTGTCCATTCCCCCTCCCTCCCTCTCTCCCCCTTCCTCCCTTCCTCCTTCCCTCTCTCTCCCTCCCTGCCCCTCTCTCTCTTTATCTCTCCCTCCCATTTCTCCCATCCTCTCTCTCCCTCTCTCCTTCCCCCTTCTCTCCCTCCCCCTTCTCTCCCTCCCTACCCCTCTCCCTCTCTTTCTCTCCCTCTCTTTCTCTCCCTCCCTCCCTCCCATTCCTCCCTCCCTCATTCCCTCTCTCTCTCCCTCCCTCTCCCCTCTCTCTTTATCTCTTTCCCTCCCTTTCTCTTTATCTCTCTCCCTCTCTCTCTTCCACCCTCTCTCTCTCCCTCCATCCCCTCTATCTCCCTCCCTACCACCTCTCTCTCCCCCTTCCTTTCTCTTTACTTCACTCCCTTTCTCTCTCCCTCTCTCCCCCTTTCTCATCTCCCTCTCTCTCCCTCACTCCTTCTCTCTCCCCCTCTCTCCCCCCCTCCCTCTCTCCCCCTCCCTCTCTCCCCCTCCCTCCCTCCCTCCTTTCCTCTCTCTCCCACCTGCCTCCTCTCTCTCTCTCTATATATATATATATCTCCCTCCCTCTCTCTCTCTCTCTCTCTTTATATATATATATATATATATATATATATATATATAGTAAGATAGATATACATATTTTTATGGCTTCACACTTCTTCTAAAATCCTTCTTCATTCCTTTACCTTCCTCAAACTGTACAAATCAGGGAGCATGAAAAAACAACAACAATTTTTGCAGCACAAAGGCACGATACAGCACCAGCGCGCAAAATCTATTCGACTTTATTAGTAGGAAAATTTAAAAATGTAAAAATGTATCATCGGGAAATGACGTCACAGAGGAGTTTTATTTATGTCACCGTCGAGATTACTTTAATATAGTAAAAGATACTAAAATAAAAATAACTTATTACAATTAAACTTACCATCGAGTTGAGGGAGGGATGGAGAAAGGAGGAAGGGAGAGAGGGGGTAGGGAGGGAGAGAAAAGGGAGGGAAGGAGAGAGGGAGAGAGAGGATGGGAGAAATGGGAGGGATGAGAGATAAAGAGTGAGAGGGTGGCAGGGAGGGAGAGAGGGAAGGAGGAAGGGAGGAAGGGGGAGAAAGGGAGGGAGGGGGAAGGAAAGGGAGAGAGAGAGGGAAAGAGAGGGAGATGTGAGAGAAATGGAGGGAGGGAAAGAGAAAGGGAGAGAGGGGTTAAGGAGGGAGTGAGAGGGGGAGGGAGAGAGAGAGGTAGGGAGAGAGGGGGTAGGGTGAAAACAGAAGGTAAACTAAAACCTTATTTTAAACCCGGGCAAAGCCGGGTACTTGCAGCTAGTATATATATATATATATATATATATATATATATATATATATATATAAAAAGTGAAGAGAATGAAATCTTCTTTTTAGGAGGGGAGGGGGGCTTATTTTCTTCAGCTCCCGGGCCCCCAATATAACTAAATCTGCCACGCCTCCGCCTCTGATTTTATCAAATAAAATTTTTTTTTTTTAGTTGGTGCATTAAGTAGGTCACAAGGATGAACTCCAGTCTTAAAAATGAATTTATAAAGCTCTAAAAAATATATTTATTTTTGTAAAAGTAATTGATTTTTCCATATCTGTAGTCCTGACCAAACTTAAATACATGTACAACTAAAAAACATAACTTAAAACGATGAAGATAAGCATAAACAATAGTTGTGTCAATAAACACTAGGTGTGTAGTAGTACAATGTCCTATTTATAGATTTCGGAAATTTATGGACTATAGTCCGAAAATGGAGAGATTATTTTCCGGTTTGATCAAGACAAGTCAGACTTCCAGTGTAAGTAAAGTGTTCAGTTTTAAACTTCTAAAAGAATTAAATAATAATTGTTTACGCTGTGTTAATCTAGAGCTATTTTGTTTCTTTCAATATCTGACCTTTAAACTTTACAGCAATGTCTGAGATCGAAACCAATAATCACAAAATTTGCTGACACAGTTAAATGTATTTTAGAGAGACTTCTAAAATAATGAAAAAAGTTAATCAATCTGTTCTCTGCGTGAAATGATGAGTCACTTAAATAAAAGAACTAATATAATAAATTTAGTTGTTACGAATTAATTATGAACCAACAGACTGAACATATGGATGTTACTAGTTGGTGCATTAAGTAATCTTAAATGATGATATATAAGCAGTTAACAATTTGTGAAATTAGTAGTTATATAATTATAGGGTTATATATTTAGAAGTTTTAAAGTGATGAATTGAGTATGTAAGACAAATTAATTTAGTATTTATGATAAAGGAATTTAGTAATAATCAATATGAATTTAATGGTTATAATCTATTAAATACAATATTTATAAATGAATTCAGTTATAAGTCTTAAACTAAGGAAATTATTACATTTAAATTTACTAACTGTAATATACTGGGACGTTGTCTTGTAAGGTGCCACGTTGACACAAATTAACCTTTTTTTTTAACTCATCATTAATTAGGTTGTATACCCAGAGATTGGGTACTTGGTACTTTTTTTTTAACCAAATAGGTTTCCTATATACATTGGGGAAGTTTTAAAATATGTGTAAGTATACAGTCAACTGGCAGCAATAAGCGATCTATGAACAACGAAGTGTGGCTATAAGACAGATTGAGAACCTAAACCAGATTATCACCACACATTGTAAGGGACACAAGTCATTTTATTCTTTTAGTTGTTCTTTTGTATCGATTCCTTCCCTTGAAAATATATAAAGTATATGTATACTTCTTTTAGACATGTAGTGCTACATTATTATCACTTATTTTTCAAGAAGCTTAAAAATCGAAAAAATACGTTTTTAAAAATATGGTTTTGACAATGTACTCTCTACTAATACTAGGTACCCCAAACTGATTTTTCCTTTACAAATAATTAAGTTTATTACACTTTGGCTACAAAATATGGGTCATTCTAAGATCATTGATACCAAATTTGTCTATATATGTCAAAACATAAGGAACTTATGCATTTTTTAAAATGTCATACTCTAAGATAATTTTCAACATGCTAAAATGCTCACTTTGAGGGTAAATATTCCAAAAGATTTTGCTCCCAGAAAGGCCATGTTTAAGGAAATCAGACTCTAGTATGTAAAAAACTTACTCAATTTTTTTCAAGAACTTTTAGAAATTGGAAAGCTATGGGAAAACGCAGCTTTTTGTAAAATTGTGTTGCTTATATTTAAAAACTAGCAAACCCACAAAAATGATTATGGTATCATTTTAAAAAGTAAAGTGTGAGCAATGAAGCTGTTCAAACATTATACTTAAAAATTTAAAAAAACAATGGGTTAGACAAGCATGTTTACTCATCATGTGTACAAAAAAAAGCAAAAAATGCACCATACTAAAAAAAAATCAGAAAAGATTCAAATTTTTCTTTAAAATCAATAACTTTAAATCAAAGTGAAGCAAATTCAATTGTCTATAATAACTGAACTATTTAACTTGATCAAATGATTTTATTTTTGAAAAAACTTAAAGAGATATATCCACTCATTTTTAAATAAATGCCATAAGCACAGTTATGACAATTAATATGAATGTCATCTAAAGCTAAATATTTTTTTTCAATTTACATCTTCTTTAACTCTAAGTAATAAATTTATAATACAGCATGATTGTATCATCTTTTTCCACACAAAAAATAACAGTAGGTCATGTGAGTGCTCAACACAATTTTAATAACAGTAGTTGAAGAACAATTATAAACAAGTACTTCACTATATATAATATTAAAATAATTTTACAAGTACATGTATATCAAATTAACAAAATTAATGTTCTTTACTTCTTTGTGGATATTGTCTCAAGTATTCTATAGTTCAAAATTTTTTATTATTTGTAACATATGCATATGTCTTAATTGAAATTTTTTTTTTTATTTAAGTATGATTTATTCAGAGAAATGATACAGAAATATCTGAATAATTGGTATTATTTCTTGCTGGGGCCAATTAGGATTCTATTTAAGAATTAGATAAATTATTAAATTGGCATTTACAAAATCAGTATATGTCTTGTAATAATGCTATCTGTGCTTTCATTTTGGTAGCATTTTGAACTTTTACATAACATCAACAGTTGTTTGTGGAAAAGTTATGTGATGATTTTATCTTAATTCTTCACATACAACAACAAAAATCTATTATCATTTTATTCATAACTTTTTCATAAGTTCTGTAGCAAAATTAACTGGAGGAAAATATATTATGTCCTGTATTTCCATATGTGTAGTACACAATACTGACTGAAATATTTGAATGGCATTCAACAATTTCACTGAAAAATCGCACATGTTGTATTGACTGTGATAGTTTGACAAAGTGATTCCCTGCCCTTTCCATCAGATACCTGTCTCCTACAGTTCTTGACTAATGGAGTAGGGTCTACTATTAGTTTGTGTAACTATGCATTTTTAAAGTAAGAAATATTACTGCTATAAATAAGAACACTAAAATACTGAATTGCTCATCATTTAAAATAAAAATAAAAGACATATTTTAAAAAATATGAATACACAAAATAAGCAAAATATAGGGTTGTATTTATAATATGTATGCTAGACTACTATATTACAAGCAAAAGATGACTTTAAAGCAGAAATTAATGAAATAATTAATCCATATTGAGACCAACGCTTTTATTTAGTCAATTTAATTTTATTTCATTATTTACTTTTACTTTTTTAGTACATTTGAAAAGTCTATTTAAAATTTTTGAGGCATTATCAATCATTTTTTCTTTTAAACATATGATTAGGAAGTGGATTTGTTTCAGTCACAATTAATTCATAAGAAAACTTGAAAACTTTGAGTCCCTAATAGTGTGACTGTTTGAAATGTAGGCGTGTCCCAACAGGAAATTTGGAAATAGAATTTTGATATTCACTTGATGGCTGTCCTCCTGGTTACTCTATCCTTGATATTCACTTGATCGCTGTCTTACACATCTCAATAGAACAAACTGTCTACTTAATATCTGACTAGAACAAAGTAAAATTTTGTACCTACCTACTCATCACAGTAGAAAGAGATACGTTGAGCATACTTATACACGTCTATAAAACAAACTAC
The DNA here is from genome assembly GCA_021962125.1 of Bulinus truncatus. Classification (NCBI taxonomy): domain Eukaryota; kingdom Metazoa; phylum Mollusca; class Gastropoda; family Planorbidae; genus Bulinus; species Bulinus truncatus. The sequence goes on from JAGDYQ010000238.1 coordinate 651,382, forward strand.
ATTTGACTTTCTTACACATCTTAATATAACTAACTTTCAATATGAGTGTCATAGTTCAGAGAATAACAGAGTGGGGTTTTTTTTTGTTCCTTTTTTCCCCATATTACTGGACACCCAGCCTCAACTGTGCCTTCAGGTCCGTAGCCAGAGAGGGGCTAGGCGGGCTGAGCCCCCTCCCCCCTCCGTGCATGATTTGAGCTTTTTGACAAAATTTTAATAATAACGGCTATAAAATAGTGTTGTTTTAGTCCCAGGTCCTATTTTAGTTTCAGTTTTTATTTCGTTTTTTCTGTAATAATTTCAGTTTTCGTCTAGTTTTAGTCTTGCTGCTAATTTTAGTTTTAGTTTTAGTTCTCGTTGACGAAAAGTCAACATTTTCGTCAACGAAGGGTTTAGTTTTAGTTTTCGTCAACGAAAACAACACTACTATAAAACATCAATAATTTTGTTCAATAAATCAATAATAATAAAAACTTAAAAGTTTATATTTTGGCAATCATTTAGGCTATTTTACTTACATATATAGCTTATCTAATTTTTGGGCATAAAAGATTGAATCTTTTTGAAGTTCACTTCTGGGTATTTGGGCAGCATTGGCATTTGGGGCTTCAACAGCCGTGTGTGAGAACAGTTTCTCAACCCTCACACGAATGCTCACCCCATATCGCAGATCATGTTACAAAAGCGTCTAAGCAATCTTTTCCTGCTTGTATTTGAAAAAGATTTAACAGACAATCTGAATGCTGATGCAATGTTAGGTAAATTCAGTGCTAAACCACGACGTTTGCAAATTTGAAACGTATTTTAATATAAGTTCGCAACCAGTGCCGACGAGTGGGGCCAATGCCCAGGGGCCCGGCGAGTTTTAGGGACCCGGACTGAGCTGGCCAATCAACTTTTCAACATATTAATATCAGCACGGGGGCCCGTTTCACCCCTGCCCAGGGGCCCGAAATTTCTGTCGATGGGCCTGTTCGCAACCTTGTAATAGTTTTATATATTGATATCTTCTGAGGACAACTAGCAACTTAAATAAGTTAATAAAAATAACATTGACTTCTGACTTCATTTTTATACATATGTATAATAAAATAATAAAGTACAAACTCCGTGATTTCTGAGTGATGTTATTTAATTTGCAAATTTACTTTTTAGCAGAATTAATTTTATTTTAAATTGTATAATTGCGACTGTTGTTGTTGATAGATCTGTTCTTTGTTTTCAATATTTTATGAGAAATATGCTATATTCGTGCATCTTTGTCGTTCTTCCCGGGTTGTACGTTAAACAAACAGTATAATAATATAAATCAGATATCTATTAAGTAACAAATGTGTAGCAAGACAAATGGTCAATATATTTATAACAGGAATCAGATATTGCTCAGCCTCAATAAATTTTTATCATTAAAACTCTTTACTATTTAAATTATTTTTAACAAAACTGCAACATTATTGAAACGTAGTTAAAATTATATATTTCTACTTAACAGCTAAACAATCGGTACTAAAATGCACCATTCCAGATATGGAACTGCAAAAAATTTCTTGGGGAGAGGACTCACTGAGATCCCCTCCCCAAACCACTCCTCTCCGTTCGCAAGATTTCGGCGCTTCGCGCCTCCATTTTCGCCCCCCCCCCGAACATTTCTTCTACCCCACCAGGGGCGGATTTAAGGGGGAGGGGGGGCATGCCCCCCACCCGTTATCGCAAGTTTAGGTAATACATCATTAAATTATCGAAATAAGTTTTGTTCTAAGACCAATTTTCAACAATGAAAACAGTTTTGGCCCCTCCCCCCCGGTCAATGTTTTGCCCCCCCCCCCGTCAAAGTTGTCTAGATCCGCCCCTGTGCCCCAGGATCATTTCTTCGGCACCCCCCCCCCCGAAAAAAAATGTCTTCGCCCCCCCTCCCCGAAAATGTCTTCGCCCCCCCCCCCAATCTAATATTCCTGGCTAGGGGCCTGTGTACCTTGTGCCTCCTAAGCCCAGTTTTGACACGGCTACTTAGACCGTGATCTCATTTTACTGCGGAATGGGTAATCCGAGGCCCGCAGGCCACGTATGGACCGAATGGCTGTTTGATCCGTCCAGCGAATTTAATTTAATTTTAAATTGAGTTGCAATATTTGAGTGAAGATAAAAGAAAGTCTAAACAAGCAATTTAAGTCTTTTCCGTTTCGGACAAAGGACATTTTAGAGCATTTTCGCCGAACGAAATCCGTATTTTTTTTTCCGTGTTTTGATAAATAGAGAGGAAAGTAATCATGTTGAATAACTGTTACAAAAATAAATAATGATTACTCCCCTTTGATTAGCTTTTATTGTTTATATTTAAAATATAAGCAAAAACGGTACCTAGGAAAGTCTTTTTTTTCGGCCCTGAGATGTCAGATCGCGAAATGGACTTTTGATGTACACTTGGCAGGCCAAGACCTAAAAAATGATGTATACATCATGGGTCTAGGACTTATGGTTGTTGAGATCTAGGGTGATGACGGACAGACAGACAGACAGACAGACAAAACGGGGACAAATAGAGCATTTTTTTTCGAAAATGCTCTAAAAATGTAAACAATGCCTAAACATAATGAACTAAGTTTAATATAAACAATCGTAGTCCTACAGTAGACTACAAGCCGAAATAATCGATTTAGTTAGACTGTAAACAATGACCGTCAGTTGCCGCTAGCCAGTAGGTCTAACACTGGGGCCGTTCGTAGGTGTCTGAGGACCCTAGTCATAGATACTATTCTAGGTACTGATGCGTAATTTCTTAATAATGTTGATTATTATTTTAGCTTTATTATCTTATAATGATTGCTGTGTTATGATGTAATCTAAATGTAAAGATTATAATTTATTAAACTATATTCAAATAGATACGACCTAGATACATAATGACTGAACGAATATTAAGTGTACCCACACATCTTGCTTCAAAAATGTTTTAAAATAATTTTTGAATAAAACTGAACGACATATGTGTTCTAAGTAAATTAGTTTAAATAATTTAGGTAACTATATTCAATAATCTAGGTGACTATATTCAATGATCTAGGTGACTATATTCAATGATCTAGGTGACTATATTCAATGATCGAGGTGACTATATTCAATGATCGAGGTGACTATATTCAATGATCGAGGTGACTATATTCAATAATCTAGGTGACTATATTCAATGATCTAGGTGACTATATTCAATGATCTAGGTGACTATATTCAATAATCTAGGTGACTATATTCAATGATCGAGGTGACTATATTCAATGATCGAGGTGACTATATTCAATGATCTAGGTGACTATAATCAATGATCATTCATACTGATTGGGTCAAATAAACAGAGGAAGTAAACCATTCAACATTTACGGGAATAATTTTCAAAAAAAAGGGAATCCAAAAAAAAATGTTTACCATAATGTCTTATAATTGTTACAGTACACACATTTTTTCTAATTTTAACACATTTTGTTGGGCGAAAAATTCGACCGCTTTGCATTTGTATAATATCATATTTAGTCGTCTGGCTACATAAACAGATGAATTCTACACTTCATCGGTCTCTTTGAGCCCTTAAGGGAACTTTACTACTTTACTTACACCCCTTTATCAATTTTGAATGATACAAGAGATTTTAGAGTTCCAGTTTGTCAGTAGGGAGGGGGAACATTTTATGATACAAGAGATTTTAGAGTTCCAGTTTGTCAGCAGGGAGGGGGAACATTTTATGATACAAGAGATTTTAGAGTTCCAGTTTGTCAGCAGGGAGGGGGAACATTTTATGATGCAAGAGATTTTAGAGTTCCAGTTTGTCAGCAGGGAGGGGGAACATTTTATGATACAAGAGATTTTAGAGTTCCAGTTTGTCAGCAGGGAGGGGGAACATTTTATGGCGGCGGACTCCCACGAAATTTCTAATTTACTTGTTTTATTCTTCCAGCTCACAATGTCCTACCATCCTGACGTAGATCTAGCAATCATCGGGAAAGGTGGTTCTGGTAAAAGTGCAACAGGAAACAGCATATTGGGATATGATTCATTCAAGGTCAACTCATCCATGGCCGATGTTAATTCTTCTGTAGATTTCGACTACGCTGAAGTGCTAGGGCGTAAACTGAAAGTCGTGGACTGTCCAGGCATCTCTAACGTCAGCAGCGACACTGGGAAGTTTAAAGATGAATTCATGCGTATCTTGAAATCTGCATTCGCGGCTAACATCAAAGGCTTTCACGCTTTCTTGATTCCGCTAAGATTTGGCATGCGAATAACGGATGAAGACCTTCTGATAATAAAACTATTGAAAAGCGAATTAGGCGAGCACTTTGTGAAAGATTACTGTATTGTTGTGATTACGTTTGGTGATCTATTTAAAATCGAACACAAGGAGGCTGACTTCAAACAATGGGTCCAAGCACAGAGTGGTCATTTCGAAAAGCTTTTATCAGAATGTTGTGGACGAATTACTCTTTTTGACAATAAAACCACTAATACTTTATTACGAACGAATCAAGTCCAAGATTTATTCGGCATAGTGAATAACATGAATAGTGAAAGATTCCATTATGATCTTCAGTCTTCTGTTTCTCAACAAAAGATCATTGAAATGGAAACCGTTTTCGAAGAATTGGGACTTATTTTAAAGAAATTGAAAGCTTGTCAAAATTCTCTTTCTGATCCAATAGAAACACTTGAGAAACTTATAATTAGAACTGAAGCCCTAAATGTTAAGTTAATGAGTGTGTACAAGAATGACAGATCAATGACTGACATTCTCAAGACAGCTCAGCAGACAAAGTTGGCGATTTCAGAGGAAATCAAACTAAATGTTGAATTGAAATTAGATCGAGACCAGTATCAGCTGAACAAGACTTACCGGAAATCTCGACTCGAGACAGAGGAGAGATCAGTCAATAAAAAATATTTTTCATTAATGGCGGACTGTCCTAACGATAAAGAAAAGCAAAGAACATTAATAGAGGAGCTAAAAGAAAAGTTATCTGAGCTAAAAATGAAATATAAAAAAGAGAATAGTACAGCTGACTCTGATTTCTGTAATTTGATTCATGAAACACGACAGAAAAGAATGACGCGAAATAGTAAAATAGTTCCATTTGGTCAACTTGAAGAACAGTACCAGCAATCAAGGCATGAGTACGTGCGAGGGTTTTTGTCTCGTGTCCTAAGTGCTTTGTTATTTCCGTTCAAATTTGTATACAATACAATCTTTAGAAGATAATGAATGTAGTATAAGTAGTGGATGGCCTTTGATCCAAAATCTTATAGTAAGCGTAAGCTTTTTTTTTTAGTTATATTATCAGTGTAAGAAACATTATCTTTTAACTGGTTATCTTTTTTAAAAATAACTGAAGAGTTTCAAATGTTAATGTGGCATTAATGTTCAATAATTATATAATGTTCAACAGCTATATAATGTACAATGATCATATAATTTTCAACAATCAAATAATGTTAAACAATCATAAAATGGTCAACAATCCTGAAATGTTCACAAATTTCCAAATCAAAATGTAAACAAGCAGATAAGAAAAAATAATAAATTTCGTCAATTTATGTTTTTAATTTTGCCTGGTTTATCTGATGATTTTGGAATACAATTTCCTTTCTTACACACTTTTTATATTTCTAAAAAACATTCTTACCACTGATTACCACAGCAATCTACTACTGTTATCTACTACTGTTATATACTGCTACCATCTACTGCTGCTATCTTCTACTGCTATTTACTACTGTTAATGCTTTGTTTTTCTAAATGTCAAAATATCTAATGGAAATGAGCTATAGTAACTCTATTCAAAACACTGGGAGTATCGACTGATGTTATTAACAGATTAATTTAGTGTTAATAATATTTTGTAATGAACTACTTTAGTTATTTATTTTTCTGTGTTTTCTTGTCACTCATTTTGAGACACTGCCATTAAATATTAAAATTGTATCTTCTAAATAATAATGTGTCGTCTCAATTTCTTCTGTCTGCTGTTGGTTGAAGGTAGGTGTACTGTTTCCTGTTAAAATATTGACCATTCAATACGTGGTGTCTTTAAAATTTGTACCCATTAACTTCAACAATTTGTGGCAGTTGTGGGGCCGCGCCAGGCCCCGCGCCTAAGGGGTCCTTAATGCTCCCGCACGTGGTGAAATGAAAAAATGGTAATAATAATATGCATACTGGTGTGCAGCGAGACGTTCAGTTACTATGTAGCTCTTACAACACCACCCGGTCGCAATTCACGCACACACACACACACACACACACCCAGGTATGCGGACAAAGCGCAGAATTAAAGACCAAGCAGGCGCAACTATACAGACGAGAAGAAGCGTTAATTCAGGATGTTCCTACACGTTGGAATTCATCATTGTTGATGGTCGAGCGACTCCTAAGCAGCAAAGAGGCTGTGTTGAAAACACTATCAGAACCAGGCCACAAACACAGTCTTGTTCTTTCAACTGAAACAGAATGGGAGAAATTGCGTTTAATTCAGAAGGTCCTCGACCCATGCCGATAGGCTACAGAATTATAAGGTGGGGAACGATATGTTTCATGCTCATTGATTCTTCCAACCATATGTCATCTTGAAATCAAACTAGCAGTATCTGATGAGACAGTTAGCATTGTACGTTTCGAAAATTCGTTTTCTAGTTATCTTGAGCGACGCAAACTGAATATCAACCTAACGTGGCTAAATATTGATACTGCTTTACTGCTTTGTATAATGATAGTCAAGAAGAAGTTTGGCAACAGCTTGAGATAATTGTACAAGAATCTGGGCGTGGTAAAGATGATAAACAAACATCAGAACAACCACGAACGAAAGCGCGAATGCAGGAAATATCATCAGATTCTGAAGATGAGCCATGATGCTTTGCTTTACCCCGGAATTTGTTGACAAATACAGAATGGAGCAACAAACTGAAAATGACTTGGACCCATTAAAGTGGTGAAAGTTACATGGGAACAAATATCCATTTTTCGCTAAGTTAGTGGAAAAATATTTATCATCCCCTGCCACAACTTTCCCTTGTGAATGTCTCTTCTGTTTCTGTGTTGTTAACAAGAAGAGAGTATCATTCGAACCAACGAATGTGAATAAACTGGTCTGTTTAAACAATTGCCTGAATAAATAACACTGATTTAGTTATGTAAACTGTTATTTTAATCAAATGTATTACTTTAACATGCCATATTGATAGATTAAATAAATGTTACAAATAATAAACAAAGTTTTTTTCCATTTAATATGCGTTAATTTACGATAAAATTTGTAATTATGCGTTAATTTCGATTAATTTGTTTTAAACGAACAGCAGCTCTGGTAAGAATATGTATTGTGTGGTAATGAATTATAGTGTTGTAAAGAATGGGATCAAAAGGTGATACAGCTGTTTTTACATTAAAGAGCTTGGTTATTTTTAAACAATGTTTCCAAGCTAATGTGTACACTCGTAACATAAAAATATGCCATTCGTAATAAACAATACTTAGAGTGAACCAGAAGTTTATGAACTCGCTTGTCAGTTTACGAATTCGCTTGTCAGTTTACGAATTCGCTTGTCAGTTTACGAATTCGCATGTCAGTTTACGAATTCGCTTGTCAGTTTACGAATTCGCTTGGCAGTGTATTACTATTAGATCGCTTGTCTGTTATTTTTTTTTTTTTTTTGTAAAATGCATTGGATGTGTTTAACCATTTGGATAAAATAATTACATGGCGAAACACAATTATTTAAAAGTGATTTTTTTTTTAAATTATCACGCTTTGAAATCTTTCACCTAATATTGGTAAAATTATTACAAAGTAAGTTATGTTGTGAATAATTAAGTGTATTGAATAAATGCCCATTGAATTTATATTAACAAGTTATCTGATGTCAAAGCGTCCAATGCTTGGCCAAAGTATCAAAATCCAATATTCTGGTATTGCACTACTGTGTTATTATTCAATCATTATCTGCACGAGATGTAACACGTTGAAGGCAGTCATTGGATAGCCACACTTGCATGCCTGACTGAACTAACAAGTATGAACTATATTTTAGAATGTCACGAGAATTTTCTTTTCTTTTTCCAATAATGACAAGTAAAACGTCATTGTAGAGTTGTATCACGTGACAATGATTCCAAAAGATGATCACTGAACTGTATAGAAAATTGTATTACAACAAACATTTGGTACACAACTATTCTACTGCTGAAGAATTATGTTTGTTTGTTGTTGTGTTTTTATTATAAGACAATAACACAGAACATGTCAAATGATAAAATTATATCATACAGCAAGTGAATTGCTATTTTAAAATTTTCATCTACCAAGGACAAAAAAAAAATGCTGTCATTTGTGTTATTTTTCCTTTTCTTAATACTGTAGCACCTAAACATTGATACACATATTAATGTGTTAACAACATATTTCATTGCTCCATTTGGTATATGTGTTAACAACATATTTCATTGTTCCATTTGGTATATGTGTTAACAACATATTTCATTGTTCCATTTGGTATAAGTGTTAACAACATATTTCATTGCTCCATTTGGTATAAGTGTTAACAACATATTTCATTGCTCCATTTGGTATAAGTGTTAACAACATATTTCATTGTTCCATTTGGTATATGTGTTTAGAATAAGATTTATCAAACATTGAAAACAATACGTATAATTTTTTTTATTTATTTTAAAAAAATGTTAAATAATATTTTATGCTAACATCTATTTATACATAAATAATCAGCAATGAATTAAAATGAAACCTAGTTTTTTATAAAGAAATATTTCTAATGATAATTAAATTTAAACATTGTTATAAGCCTTATGCACTATTATTATTGCATTTGTAGCGGCCACAGTATAATCAGTGGTTGTTATCAAAACATTTTTTAATACATAAGCAAATTATAAAACAAAATTATAGTTAATTTTTTAATCATCACGTGATCTTTATGGGAAAAAACATATAAAAATAAATAAAGCGATATTGGTTAGAATAAAAGCAATTCCCACGAACGCAGTAAAAAAAAATATTAGAGTAACCATTTTTAAACCACTAAAGTGTAAACATCATAACAAAATTGATTGTAGATCATTCAAAGGATTAAGCAAACATTTAAAAAATAAACAGTCCACAAATCACAGTCAGTTTATTGATTATATTTCAATTAAAACAAATGACATTAAAAGTGCTGTTTCTAGGCAATAAACAACATGTTGCTATTTGTGTCGCGCTATACTCTACACAGCAGTCAGATTGGCACCTGTGCGCACCTGTGATTCCAGTTATATATTTCAACGCATCAGTTGATGAAAGTCAACTACAGTACGGCGGTACTTATATGGATGGTGATGTCACTGTCTGGCAGCGTGATATATAAGATGTATGATGATGTCTCGCAGCGTGATATATTAGATGTATTATGATGTCACTGTCTTGCAGCGTGATATATTAGAAGTTTGATGATGTCACTGTCAGGCAGCATGATGTATAAGATGTATGATGATGTCACTGTCTGGCAGCGTAATAAATAATATTATCCTTCTTTTTTCGTATTTTTATATTAGATCATTAAAATAATATTTCAAAGTAAAATTGATTTCAAGAGGAGAAACAACAAGAAAATGATGAAGGCGAGAAAAAGGCAGAATTTATTTCGTTGTATTTATAAAGAGTGACTGTATTTAATAAATGATGTTCATTTTTTATCCCGTGTAAGTAAAAGTAACTGACTTCTAAACTTGTTTATTGTGAATGATTTGTTGTGAATGATATGACGCTCAGAGAAAGCTGACACGAAATATTTAAATTAAAAAACTGTCATTACTATTGCCTTTCTCTTTCTTTAGAAACAGATTAATTTGTCTGAATAAATCCTAATCTTTGACTCATTTTTCGCGTGACTGTCTGATAAATCTCCAAGACACATTGTTTACATACAGCTGCCTGTCTCCTGACATAGCCCCCAGCTGGTCACTTGTGTATCACTGGCAGGGTTATACTCCGTGACGAGAAGGCTCCTGCTCCTCCAGCTATGGCTAACAATGTCCCTCCGACCACGGCCAAAATTAAAGAATAGCCGACATAAATATTGTCTTCATCGTCATAATACTCCGCACGCCATATACTGACAGCAATGATAATACACACAGCTGAAATAAAACAGAGTTCACCAGTTTATGGTCGTATTGAGATAAACAATCTATGTCTCTATCTTTCTAGTTTTATATGCGTCGATAAATAGACACAGTATTAGATAGATAGATAGATACATAGATAGATAGATAGATAGTTAGATAGATAGTTAGATAGATAGATAGATAGATAGATAGATAGATAGATAGATAGATAGATAGATAGATAGATAGATAGATAGATAGATAGATAGATTGATAGACAGATAGATAGATCAATAAAATGTATCACAAATTGAATGATTTTATAGATTGACTAGAGAGAACACCATACAGATACATATGTAAACCATTGGATGTATATCACTAATTGTTAGCCATACAGATGAACAGATACATACTTAAATACATAGAGAGTCAAAAAGACAACCATATGTATATATATATTAGGGTGGTCCAAAATAACTTTTTGTCCAATTTTTTGAAGCATTTTGTTTCTTGTGTTTCCTTTGACTTCAAAACACCACAGAATTAATTTCATGAATATATGACTTTATCGACTTTACTGCCTCATCGACACTGAACTTTTAAATCATTTTGAATGAATTTTGAATGTGAGTATGGAAGGTTCTATGAAATCTCTAGAAGCTTCTAGAAAAACGTGGAAAACTTGAGAAGGTTTCGGGAAATTCTAGAAAACTCTATAAGTTTTGATTTTTATACAGATAGCCAGCTTCACCAGTGCATTTCAATCTATGTTTAAAAATCAAGTGTTATAAGATCGAATGTTGCGGCCATATAAATATCATTCATTTAGTTATGACTACTAGGTCGAAAAGTGTTGTTCATTTAACTGGCATAGAAGTGGACACAACTCCTGTTTATTGAGCTAGGTACTTCCCCTAATTGAGCATACTGACCAATGGTATGTTTACAAACACAGCCGTCTGGCAGTTGGTACAATTTTTTCATGACCTATTTCTTTGCTTGTATACTGTCCAGTGGACATGCCAATGTTTATTGAGCTAGGTACTTCCCCTAACTGAGCCTACTGGCCAATGGTATGTTTACAAACACAGCAGTCTTAAATAAGACATTTGGGGGTAGTACAACTGGACCGGATGTCCTGCTATTCAAGCGCTTTAAGACGTTTCGACCAAAAATAAGACAGGTAGAATTTATTATATGTCACAATGCTCGACTGGAGCAAAATATCAAGCCATTTAAAAAAGAAGTCATCACATTTTGTTCAAATATCCTCCAAATGAAAGACAACTCAAGATATTTGCCACGTGAAGATTACAAAGAACTTCTGACTCTGAAACTTATCTTCCTGGGAGGAATCCCCCCCCCCCGGGTGCGTTTTCGTGTTCCAGGAGCTTGTCGCCATGCAATGTGGATGTCTAAAATATTTCAAGCTGACTAAGCATGAGGACAGATCAATTGCAGAATTTGGTATCTTTGCATCCTTGGTTTACATTAAAGCTTGGATTAAGTGTCCCATTCCAGCAGACGGACCTCTGAATGATCTTGATTTCATCAAGCTTCTTATTGATTATAAGAATTTTTCTCCCGCCATGTCTCAGACTGCATTGAAAACAATTGGCTGACATCTGTGGTACCATAGTGCAGAACTCAATCCTCTGGTTCTCTATTCTCAACTTGTCTAAGTGGATAAGAAAAACAGCATTGCTTTGAGACAATTCATGGAGAAATCTTCTGATGATCAGAAAGAAGAAAGGTGCATCCGCAGCACAAATGATTCTTCAGCACTTCATAATGAGACATTAAAGGATTTTGGGACCTCCTCATCGCTGATCTTCTTTAATTCTCTTCTGCTTCCCGCTATTTTTCTCATGACTGATGCTTCCACCTGGCAACAAACTCCATCCTTTCAGCAGGGCTGTTAGTATCGGAGTATCGGTATCGGCGATACATTTTAGTATTGGGTGCTGTATTGATTTGTGTATCGCCGACACATTTTGAACGAAAAATGTTCGATACTCGATACCACTACTTTTATATTGCCAATATTACCTATTTGCAGAAAAACAATAGCGATTTTGATACATTTTTAAGAGTAGTTCACATAAATTCAATCACTACTAGTATTCATAGCTTAAAGATAAATTGGTTTCAGTTAATACTGTCTGTACAAGTGCCGATTGCTGGACTTCCAGACGAAGAAGTTTTATTGGTGTTACTGTACATTGGTTAGAACCTGAGTCACTTGAGCGAAAAAGCTGTTGATTGGCTGTGCGTAGAATAGTTGGCCGACATACTTATGATTAAATTGCCAAAACACTAGAAGCAATCAACAGAGAATTTGAAATAAGGGACACAATTTCTTTTACTGTAACAGACAGCAGTTCTCTTAAAATTGTGCTTTTACATTGTATTTTATTGTTTTTACTTTTTTTTTAAATTTGAAAAACTTGCACTCATTATATTTAAATTAAAAATATTTTGTTGTTCTCAAAAGTATTAGTATTGTATTGGTATCGATTTTGGTAATACATGAAGTATTTGTATTGGTATTGGCGATACTATTTTCATGAATTATTGGTGTTGTTAACATCCCTGCCTTTCAGAAGGCAACAGCAGTGGTCTCTTCCTTGAAAGTTGTCAATGACTGTGCCGAGCAAGGAATTGCACTGGCGTCATCAATTCAACTCATCTCTCACAAAATCAGAGGAGGAAAAGAAGTACTTGCTCCAAATTGTTGAACAGCATCGCAAAGAATTTCCAGATGCAAAAAAAAAATTAACTGTGCTAAAGAGAACGCAACTTGAAGACCTTCAAGACTCAGAAAGCACAGATAAAAAACTTTTAAAGTGTATTATTGAATGGCGTACTTAGAACTACTCTGCAATACAGTCATGTTAATCTGTCATATAACTAGTATTATTTTACTGTTTAATTCCTACTGTGTAATATAATTGTTCTTTGTATTTAAAAATCAGAATTTTAAATCTTGCAAAATTTTCATTTAATGCAACTGCCGAATACAATAAAACACGAGATAACAAGTGTACTGAGGCAGTATTTATAGGGGCCCAAATGGTGTGAAATTTGGATATATACATGTTTTAAATCACACTTAACCAGAAAACTAAAATGCTCATGATAAAAAAAATTACTTTTTTTTTCCATTATAAAGTGAGCCACCCTAATATATATATATATATATATATATATATATTTATATGTATGTATATATAAACTATACAGAATTAGATTGAGAAGTTGATATTATATGTTAAACTTAGATTCTGCTACACTAGACTTATACATAATGATTATTCTTATACAACTAGACATTAAAGATGTAAAGTAAATGTTACCAGAAGATGCGCCAGTAGCCATGGCGACTGTAAAGAGCCACTGTGATGAGGGCCGTTTACACAATTGTTTGAGTAGATGGTAGGACAGGACGAAACAACAAATGACACCAAACAAGGCTGAAAGTAGAGCGAGGACTTCACACGCAATCAGAGTTGCTGAAATGATACACATCGGTGATTTTAATGGAGAGAATTGTAAATACTCAAACAAACAAATTATAAATGAAGTGTAATCAAATATGAGCAAATCATTAAATAATCATAAATGAAGTTAATTGACTATGAACAAGTAATGAAATAATAAAAAAAAATGAAGAGTAATAAAATATGAATAAGTCAATAAATAAAGTCTGCGGAGATCATGTATCTAAAAAGCCCTGATCAATGAATCGCAACGTTCGATTAACCCCTGGGCAGTGATTGATATTTACAGCTCACTTGATCAAACTTGTAGCTTTGTCATGGTTTTATTGTGTCACTAGGTGTCGATACTAACGCTGTTGTAGATGACTATTTTTAAGCACTAAGACTATATTATTTCTTTAATCTAACATACCCGTGAACGATATCAATGTGTCTTTAGTTATAAAATAAAAAAAAAAAACTCTCTTGGAGTTCAAGACAATCAGAAAAGTATCTTATTGACCTTGAACACTTTTATTTCGGGGGAAACAAAATGAAATAAAAACAAACCTTCTGCTTTACAATTTAAACAATCCACAACCTCTGCAACGTAAAAAAACCAAAACCTCTACAATGTAAACAAACCACAACCTCTACAACGTAAACAAACCACAACCTCTACAACGTAAACAAAACACAATTTCAGTTTCACAATGCGATTCAATATTCTAAGATGGATGTTTTTTTTTTTTTTTTAAATAAACAGACAATACCGATACAGAACTGTTCATGTAGAGAGGAAATTAAGCTTAAAGGTGCAGGATCGTCTTATCCTACAGGCGCAGAAGGCGTTGTACCAAGTACATAGGTTACACCCCCCACCCCCCCACCCCCCCCACCGATTGATTAAACAATGAAAATTTCTAAAAAAAAAAAATTAATTAATATATTTTTGTTTCATTTTATTCTTGGTTATTCGTATATTTTTTTTAATATTTCATTTATTTATAAAACAATATAGGCCTAATTAATAAACAGTTTTACATTTCGCATACAACAGCTTCAAATATCACCGTCATCATAAACTTTTTTTCAACTGAAAATTGAGCAAGGGATGAAAGTTGGAGCTGTTCCGTCATTGATTGCAGATAGTTTTTTTCTTTTGTTTTGTTTTGTTTATTGTTTTTTTAGTTTACCTTCTGAATGTGTGCCAAATAAAACAGAGAAATCATTAAGGCAATATTGTTTACCAGCTCATAGTTTTTACAGCTTTATCGTTTCAGTACATGAACTCATTCTACTAAATAATTCATTTCTTTGAATACAGCTTGCAACACAGTGAATGGGACTCATTCTCATTTAGGTCACTTTTGAATGAGAGTAAACTGCCCCTTTCTTTCGTCTGAGTCTTGACCGACAAGATCAAATGTTATCTGCCACTCCGTGCTGTCTGTGTACATGACTGACAAGATGAAATATAATCTGCTCCTTATGTCGTCTGTGTACATTACTGACAAGATGAAATATAATCTGCTCCTTATGTTGTCTGTGTACATGACTGACAAGATGAAATATAATCTGCTCCTTATGTTGTCTGTGTACATTACTGACAAAATGAAATATAATCTGCTCCTTATGTCGTCTGTGTACATGACTGACAAGATGAAATATAATCTGCTCCTTATGTTGTCTGTGTACATGACTGACAAGATGAAATATAATCTGCTCCTTATGTCGTCTGTGTACATGACTGACAAGATGAAATATAATCTGCTCCTTATGTCGTCTGTGTACATGACTGACAAGATGAAATATAATCTGCTCCTTATGTTGTCTGTGTACATGACTGACAAGATGAAATATAATCTGCTCCTTATGTCGTCTGTGTACATGACTGACAAGATGAAATATAATCTGCTCCTTATGTCGTCTGTGTACATGACTGACAAGATGAAATATAATCTGCTCCTTATGTTGTCTGTGTACATTACTGACAAGATGAAATATAATCTGCTCCTTATGTTGTCTATGTACATGACTGAGAAAAAAAAACTTTTCCATTATGGTGCATAATCGGAATTGAAGAAATCGCTGACTTAATTTGTTCATTTTCGAAAGAGTAAATTACAAATGTGAGCTGATCTAAATGACTATGTTCAGGGGGCTGAGTCTCTGCCAGTTCCATACTATTAACCAATTATTTATTTGTTCTAAACAGTCCAGCCTAATCCAGGCCTATCAATGAGTTCATCACTTATGTTGTTGTTATTGATGTTGTTGAAGTTGTTGTTTTGTAATATATCAAACATTCCATTCCGTTTTGAATTCCTTCTCTTAGAAGTAAATCTAATCCAGCCAGAAGATCAATGTATTCAGAGGTTTTATAAGTGTAAATATTTCCGAAGTAAATTATTAGCCGAAAGTAAAAAGTAAATTATTAGCCGAAAGCAAAAAGTAAATTATTAGACGGAGGTAAAAAGTAAATTATTAGCCGAAAGTAAAAAGTAAATTATTAGCCGAAGGTGAAAAATAAATTATTAGCCGAAAGTAAATTCTTAGACGAAAGTAAATTATCTTCTACCCGTATGATGTAAAAATGTCCATGGGGCACGGCGACTTGAAGATGACTCTGCTAGAATGTCTTTTCTAGGTTTCTCTTTAACTGTAACAAAGTATTGATTTAAACTTGTTAGGGTTTATTTAAAAAAGTGTATTTTTTTCTCAAGATACACTTGTTCAGCATAGTCCTGTCTATATTAAAGAATGGTATAATATGTGGTAATATGTTCAACCTTTGACCTCGTGAAATACGTCATGACTTTGACGTCAGCTACATGATGACGTGTATTGTCCGACACTGTGCGTGTCTATTATACATCAATATCCGGTTTAACTTGGTTGACTACAATTAACATTAATATCCGGTTAAACTTGGTTGACTACAACTAACATCAATATCCGGTTTAACTCGGTTGACTACAACTAACATCAATATCCGGTTTAACTCGGTTGACTACAACTAACATCAATATCCTGTTTAACTCGGTTGACTACAACTAACATCAATATCCAATTTAACTCGGTTGACTACAACTAACATCAATATCCAATTTAACTCGGTTGACTACAACTAACATCAATATCCGGTTTAACTCGGTTGACTACAACTAACATCAATATCCGGTTTAACTCGGTTGACTACAACTAACATCAATATCCGGTTTAACTCGGTTGGCTACAACTAACATCAATAACATGGTTGACTACAACTAACATCAATATCCGGTTTAACTTGGTTGACTACAACTAACATCAATATCCGGTTTAACTCGGTTGGCTACAACTAACATCAATATCCGGTTTAACTCGGTTGACTACAACTAACATCAATATCCAATTTAACTCGGTTGACTACAACTAACATCAATATCCGGTTTAACTCGGTTGGCTACAACTAACATCAATATCCGGCTTAACTCGGTTGGCTACAACTAACATCAATATCCGGTTTAACTCGGTTGGCTACAACTAACATCAATAACATGGTTGACTACAACTAACATCAATATCCGGTTTAACTTGGTTGACTACAACTAACATCAATATCCGGTTTAACTCGGTTGGCTACAACTAACATCAATATCCGGTTTAACATGGTTGACTACAACTAACATCAATAACCGGCTTAACTTGGTTGACTACAACTAACATTAATATCCGGTTTAATTTGGTTGACTACAATTAACATCAATATCCGGTTTAACTTGGTTGACTACAACTAACATCAATATCCGGTTTAACTCGGTTGACTACAACTAACATCAATATCCGGTTTAACTCGGTTGGCTACAACTAACATCAATATCCGGTTTAACATGGTTGACTACAACTAACATCAATATCCGGTTTAACTTGGTTGACTACAACTAACATCAATACCCGGTTTAACTTGGTTGACTACAACTAACATGAATATCCGGTTTAACTTGGTTGGCTACAACTAACATCATTATCCGGTTTAACTTGGTTGGCTACAACTAACATCAATATCCGGTTTAACTTGGTTGACTACAACTAACATCAATATCCGGTTTAACTTGGTTGACTACAACTAACATCAATATCCGGTTTAACTTGGTTGGCTACAACTAACATCAATATCCGGTTGATTCTCTTTCTGCTACAACCAAGAGTGTGAAGAATGGAGCAAGTTTGATGTGTGACTCATTACATAATCACGAGCCGAAGTGTTGCATTAGATAGGTGAGCACATTCCATAATGAGAATGTAAATTTATTCGCGAACTCACGTGTGTGTGTGGGGGGGGGGTGGAGGGAGGAGTTTCCACGGACACACTTTCGCACCCTTTGGGGTAAGACACGAAAAAGTTTGAACCGTATATATTTATGTAACCAACGAGAGATACACTTATGTCATCAAGTAGCGATGCAAGTATTTTACCATGTTTCTATATACTTATGTCACCATGTAGAGAGATATACTTCTGTCACCATGTAGAGTGATATACTTCTGTCACCATTAAAGAGATATACTTCTGTCACCATGTAGAGAGATATACTTCTGTCACCATGTAGAGAGATATACTTCTGTCACCATGTAGAGTGATATACTTCTGTCACCATGTAGAGAGATATACTTCTGTCACCATGTAGAGTGATATACTTCTGTCACCATGTAAAGAGATATACTTCTGTCACCATGTAAAGAGATATACTTCTGTCACCATGTAGAGAGATATACTTCTGTCGCCATGTAAAGAGATATACTTCTGCCACCATGTAGAGAGATATACTTCTGTCACCATGTAGAGAGATATACTTCTGTCACCATGTAAAGTGATATACTTCTGTTACCATGTAGAGAGATATACTTCTGTCACCATGTAGAGAGGAATATGCTTCTGTCGCCATGTAGAGAGATATACTTCTGTCACCATGTAGAGAGATATACTTCTGTCACCATGTAAAGTGATATACTTCTGTTACCATGTAGAGAGACATACTTCTGTCACCATGTAGAGAGATATACTTCTGTCGCCATGTAGAGAGATATACTTCTGTCACCATGTAAAGAGACATGCGTCTGTCACCATGTAAAGTGATATACTTCTGTTACAAGAGGCGGACTTTTGTCAGTAGAGACTCCGGACGAAGAAGAAAATATTGGGCCCTTTAGAAAAAGAGATATTTCAAAGGGTTTACAAATTGACTCCCTGGGGGCCGGTAAATGCTTATCACGTAGCGATACAATTATGTGGCCGTATAGTGAATTTCTTCCCTGTGACACACCCCACTGTGTCTAGACACTAGGACAATGATTCATGTAAATATTTATTAATTGCTTCATTAACATGGACTTCGATATTATTTGGGTCCAGAAACGCCCGAACGATCCCATGTATTAAGAATGATATTACTTTCCTTGTTATGGAAAGAATACGGGTATTTTAAATTCAACACTTTTCCTGTAAGCTTATTGTTATTGTGGAGAAATAGTATAGCCTAAGCTTGATGACGCAATTCGGTAGGCTCCGCCCACCGCAGTAGCTATGGCGTCATTCCGCCATCTTGTGTTGTAGTTTATTGTAGATTTTAGTGTATACGTCATTTGGTACAAATGACGTATATTAAACCGACAGTTGGGAGCACATGGTTTGTTTTAAGGTCAGTCGAGCTCTGTGCATCATAGGATGCGGATGTCTGTATTAGTAGAGTCTAGCTTTGGGCATCTATGTAGATGGATGCATGTTTACAGTTTGCTATTGTACTCCTCCTGGATTCACCTTTCTGTCAGTTTATGTTCAAGAAATAAATGATTGTTTGATGTTACTTCACTGGAGTTAACTTCATAATTTGAGTTGTCTGAATTATTACACCTTCTACAAGTATTATCATTATAGGGACCCGTAACAGTTATACATCGCCAAAAAAAAAGTCAATATGGAAATAGGGTGATCAGCCACAAGCCGAGCACTATATTACCCAACAACTATATTGCATATCAAAGACAAAAAAAATCTAATTGTCCCCCCTCCCCCTAATTCAGAAGTCAAACTTATAAAATCAGAATGCTAGTCGTTAATTTGACCAATAGTAACCTGATGTGGACAGGATCAATAAGTTCAATTACAAGTGACACTGGATAGTCACACACACAGAGCCGTTGCCGTTCTATGGTTTGTGTGGGCCTCAGGCAAGATACAGTTAGGCAGATAGGAAAATGTATTGATTTGAGGACCTTAGAAACAAAACACCTGCAAATAATGGACTCTTATTATCTTTGAAACTTACTTTACACCCAACCCTCACCTGCAAATAATGGACTCCTTATTATCTTTGAAACTTACTTTACACCCAACCCTCACCTGCAAATAATGGACTCTTTATTATCTTTGAAACTTACTTTACACCCAACCCTCACCTGCAAATAATGGACTCCTTATTATCTTTGAAACTTACTTTACACCCAACCCTCACCTGCAAATAATGGACTCTTATTATCTTTGAAACTTACTTTACACCCAACCCTCACCTGCAAATAATGGACTCCTTATTATCTTTGAAACTTACTTTACACCCAACCCTCACCTGCAAATAATGGACTCTTTATTATCTTTGAAACTTACTTTACACCCAACCCTCACCTGCAAATAATGGACTCCTTATTATCTTTGAAACTTACTTTACACCCAACCCTCACCTGCAAATAATGGACTCTTATTATCTTTGAAACTTACTTTACACCCAACCCTCACCTGCAAATAATGGACTCCTTATTATCTTTGAAACTTACTTTACACCCAACCCTCACCTGCAAATAATGGACTCCTTATTATCTTTGAAACTTACTTCACACCCAACCCTCACCTGCAAATAATGGACTCCTTATTATCTTTGAAACTTACTTTACACCCAACCCTCACCTGCAAATAATGGACTCTTATTATCTTTGAAACTTACTTTACACCCAACCCTCACCTGCAAATAATGGACTCCTTATTATCTTTGAAACTTACTTTACACCCAACCCTCACCTGCAAATAATGGACTCTTTATTATCTTTGAAACTTACTTTACACCCAACCCTCACCTGCAAATAATGGACTCTTTATTATCTTTGAAACTTACTTCACACCCAACCCTCACCTGCAAATAATGGACTCCTTATTATCTTTGAAACTTACTTCACACCCAACCCTCACCTGCAAATAATGGACTCTTTATTATCTTTGAAACTTACTTTACACCCAACCCTCACCTGCAAATAATGGACTCTTTATTATCTTTGAAACTTACTTCACACCCAACCCTCACCTGCAAATAATGGACTCCTTATTATCTTTGAAACTTACTTTACACCCAACCCTCACCTGCGAATAATGGACTCTTTATTATCTTTGAAACTTACTTTACACCCAACCCTCACCTGCAAATAATGGACTCTTATTATCTTTGAAACTTACTTTACACCCAACCTTCACCTGCAAATAATGGACTCCTTATTATCTTTGAAACTTACTTTACACCCAACCCTCACCTGCAAATAATGGACTCTTTATTATCTTTGAAACTTACTTTACACCCAACCCTCACCTGCAAATAATGGACTCTTTATTATCTTTGAAACTTACTTCACACCCAACCCTCACCTGCAAATAATGGACTCCTTATTATCTTTGAAACTTACTTCACACCCAACCCTCACCTGCAAATAATGGACTCCTTATTATCTTTGAAACTTACTTTACACCCAACCCTCACCTGCAAATAATGGACTCCTTATTATCTTTGAAACTTACTTTACACCCAACCCTCACCTGCAAATAATGGACTCTTTATTATCTTTGAAACTTACTTCACACCCAACCCTCACCTGCAAATAATGGACTCCTTATTATCTTTGAAACTTACTTCACACCCAACCCTCACCTGCAAATAATGGACTCTTTATTATCTTTGAAACTTACTTCACACCCAACCCTCACCTGCAAATAATGGACTCCTTATTATCTTTGAAACTTACTTCACACCCAACCCTCACCTGCAAATAATGGACTCCTTATTATCTTTGAAACTTACTTTACACCCAACCCTCACCTGCAAATAATGGACTCCTTATTATCTTTGAAACTTACTTTACACCCAACCCTCACCTGCAAATAATGGACTCCTTATTATCTTTGAAACTTACTTTACACCCAACCCTCACCTGCAAATAATGGACTCCTTATTATCTTTGAAACTTACTTTACACCCAACCCTCACCTGCAAATAATGGACTCCTTATTATCTTTGAAACTTACTTTACACCCAACCCTCACCTGCAAATAATGGACTCCTTATTATCTTTGAAACTTACTTTACACCCAACCCTCACCTGCAAATAATGGACTCCTTATTATCTTTGAAACTTACTTTACACCCAACCCTCACCTGCAAATAATGGACTCCTTATTATCTTTGAAACTTACTTTACACCCAACCCTCACCTGCAAATAATGGACTCCTTATTATCTTTGAAACTTACTTTACACCCAACCCTCACCTGCAAATAATGGACTCCTTATTATCTTTGAAACTTACTTTTACACTCCTTAACCCTCACCTGCAAATAATGGACTCCTTATTATCTTTGAAACTTACTTTACACCCAACCCTCACCTGCAAATAATGGACTCCTTATTATCTTTGAAACTTACTTTACACCCAACCCTCACCTGCAAATAATGGACTCCTTATTATCTTTGAAACTTACTTTACACCCAACCCTCACCTGCAAATAATGGACTCCTTATTATCTTTGAAACTTACTTTACACCCAACCCTCACCTGCAAATAATGGACTCCTTATTATCTTTGAAACTTACTTTACACCCAACCCTCACCTGCAAATAATGGACTCCTATTATCTTAAACCTTACACAACCTCACCTGCTTATTATCTTTGAAACTTACTTTACACCCAACCCTCACCTGCAAATAATGGACTCCTTATTATCTTTGAAACTTACTTTACACCCAACCCTCACCTGCAAATAATGGACTCCTTATTATCTTTGAAACTTACTTTACACCCAACCCTCACCTGCAAATAATGGACTCCTTATTATCTTTGAAACTTACTTTACACCCAACCCTCACCTGCAAATAATGGACTCCTTATTATCTTTGAAACTTACTTTACACCCAACCCTCACCTGCAAATAATGGACTCCTTATTATCTTTGAAACTTACTTTACACCCAACCCTCACCTGCAAATAATGGACTCTTATTATCTTTGAAACTTACTTTACACCCAACCCTCACCTGCAAATAATGGACTCCTTATTATCTTTGAAACTTACTTTACACCCAACCCTCACCTGCAAATAATGGACTCTTTATTATCTTTGAAACTTACTTTACACCCAACCCTCACCTGCAAATAATGGACTCCTTATTATCTTTGAAACTTACTTTACACCCAACCCTCACCTGCAAATAATGGACTCTTATTATCTTTGAAACTTACTTTACACCCAACCCTCACCTGCAAATAATGGACTCCTTATTATCTTTGAAACTTACTTTACACCCAACCCTCACCTGCAAATAATGGACTCTTTATTATCTTTGAAACTTACTTCACACCCAACCCTCACCTGCAAATAATGGACTCCTTATTATCTTTGAAACTTACTTCACACCCAACCCTCACCTGCAAATAATGGACTCTTTATTATCTTTGAAACTTACTTTACACCCAACCCTCACCTGCAAATAATGGACTCTTTATTATCTTTGAAACTTACTTCACACCCAACCCTCACCTGCAAATAATGGACTCCTTATTATCTTTGAAACTTACTTTACACCCAACCCTCACCTGCGAATAATGGACTCTTTATTATCTTTGAAACTTACTTTACACCCAACCCTCACCTGCAAATAATGGACTCTTATTATCTTTGAAACTTACTTTACACCCAACCTTCACCTGCAAATAATGGATCTCCTTATTATCTTTGAAACTTACTTTACACCCAACCCTCACCTGCAAATAATGGACTCTTTATTATCTTTGAAACTTACTTTACACCCAACCCTCACCTGCAAATAATGGACTCTTTATTATCTTTGAAACTTACTTCACACCCAACCCTCACCTGCAAATAATGGACTCCTTATTATCTTTGAAACTTACTTCACACCCAACCCTCACCTGCAAATAATGGACTCCTTATTATCTTTGAAACTTACTTTACACCCAACCCTCACCTGCAAATAATGGACTCCTTATTATCTTTGAAACTTACTTTACACCCAACCCTCACCTGCAAATAATGGACTCTTTATTATCTTTGAAACTTACTTCACACCCAACCCTCACCTGCAAATAATGGACTCCTTATTATCTTTGAAACTTACTTCACACCCAACCCTCACCTGCAAATAATGGACTCTTTATTATCTTTGAAACTTACTTTACACCCAACCCTCACCTGCAAATAATGGACTCCTTATTATCTTTGAAACTTACTTCACACCCAACCCTCACCTGCAAATAATGGACTCCTTATTATCTTTGAAACTTACTTTACACCCAACCCTCACCTGCAAATAATGGACTCCTTATTATCTTTGAAACTTACTTTACACCCAACCCTCACCTGCAAATAATGGACTCCTTATTATCTTTGAAACTTACTTTACACCCAACCTCACTCTGCAAATAATGGACTCCTTATTATCTTTGAAACTTACTTTACACCCAACCCTCACCTGCAAATAATGGACTCCTTATTATCTTTGAAACTTACTTTACACCCAACCCTCACCTGCAAATAATGGACTCCTTATTATCTTTGAAACTTACTTTACACCCAACCCTCACCTGCAAATAATGGACTCCTTATTATCTTTGAAACTTACTTTACACCAACCCTCACCTGCAAATAATGGACTCCTTATTATCTTTGAAACTTACTTTACACCCAACCCTCACCTGCAAATAATGGACTCTTATTATCTTTGAAACTTACTTTACACCCAATCCTCACCTGCAAATAATGGACTCCTTATTATCTTTGAAACTTACTTTACACCCAACCCTCACCTGCAAATAATGGACTCCTTATTATCTTTGAAACTTACTTTACACCCAACCCTCACCTGCAAATAATGGACTCCTTATTATCTTTGAAACTTACTTTACACCCAACCCTCACCTGCAAATAATGGACTCCTTATTATCTTTGAAACTTACTTTACACCCAACCCTCACCTGCAAATAATGGACTCCTTATTATCTTTGAAACTTACTTTACACCCAACCCTCACCTGCAAATAATGGACTCCTTATTATCTATGAAACTTACTTTACACCCAACCCTCACCTGCAAATAATGGACTCCTTATTATCTTTGAAACTTACTTTACACCCAACCCTCACCTGCAAATAATGGACTCCTTATTATCTTTGAAACTTACTTTACACCCAACCCTCACCTGCAAATAATGGACTCCTTATTATCTTTGAAACTTACTTTACACCCAACCCTCACCTGCAAATAATGGACTCCTTATTATCTTTGAAACTTACTTTACACCCAACCCTCACCTGCAAATAATGGACTCCTTATTATCTTTGAAACTTACTTTACACCCAACCCTCACCTGCAAATAATGGACTCCTTATTATCTTTGAAACTTACTTTACACCCAACCCTCACCTGCAAATAACGGACTCCTTATTATCTTTGAAACTTACTTTACACCCAACCCTCACCTGCAAATAATGGACTCCTTATTATCTTTGAAACTTACTTTACACCCAACCCTCACCTGCAAATAATGGACTCTTATTATCTTTGAAACTTACTTTACACCCAACCCTCACCTGCAAATAATGGACTCCTTATTATCTTTGAAACTTACTTTACACCCAACCCTCACCTGCAAATAATGGACTCCTTATTATCTTTGAAACTTACTTTACACCCAACCCTCACCTGCAAATAATGGACTCCTTATTATCTTTGAAACTTACTTTACACCCAACCCTCACCTGCAAATAATGGACTCCTTATTATCTTTGAAACTTACTTTACACCCAACCCTCACCTGCAAATAACGGACTCCTTATTATCTTTGAAACTTACTTTACACCCAACCCTCACCTGCAAATAATGGACTCCTTATTATCTTTGAAACTTACTTTACACCCAACCCTCACCTGCAAATAATGGACTCCTTATTATCTTTGAAACTTACTTTACACCCAACCCTCACCTGCAAATAATGGACTCCTTATTATCTTTGAAACTTACTTTACACCCAACCCTCACCTGCAAATAATGGACTCCTTATTATCTTTGAAACTTACTTTACACCCAACCCTCACCTGCAAATAATGGACTCCTTATTATCTTTGAAACTTACTTTACACCCAACCCTCACCTGCAAATAATGGACTCCTTATTATCTTTGAAACTTACTTTACACCCAACCCTCACCTGCAAATAATGGACTCTTTATTATCTTTGAAACTTACTTTACACCCAACCCTCACCTGCAAATAATGGACTCCTTATTATCTTTGAAACTTACTTTACACCCAACCCTCACCTGCAAATAATGGACTCCTTATTATCTTTGAAACTTACTTTACACCCAACCCTCACCTGCAAATAATGGACTCCTTATTATCTTTGAAACTTACTTTACACCCAACCCTCACCTGCAAATAATGGACTCTTTATTATCTTTGAAACTTACTTTACACCCAACCCTCACCTGCAAATAATGGACTCCTTATTATCTTTGAAACTTACTTTACACCCAACCCTCACCTGCAAATAATGGACTCCTTATTATCTTTGAAACTTACTTTACACCCACCCCGCCCTCCACCCTCCCCCCAAAAAACTTTAAAGTATTATATAATTGATGATCACATCCCCACAGTGCTCGATTTAAGAAAAAACCAGTGCCGGGGTTGAAAAAAAAAATTTCGGCATAGCCGGGGATAAATGTCTATGATTTCATCCCCAGCTGGGATATATTAGCTAAAGCAGGGCCGGGATTGACAGGTCTCAGTGCCGGGGATATCCCCGGCATCCCCGGCGGTAAGTCGAGCCCTGCATCCCCAACCCTTGTTCTTTTGCTAAGATTGACATTCACTGTGGCTCCCAATGCATTATGGGTCGTAAGCGGCATCATAGAATGGCTCTAATTGGCCCATGTAGCAGCATTGATTGAAGTATTCATAAGAATGCATTTGCCTTATTCTTAACAAAAATCTCAACAACAAGAAATAAGTAGATTATAAATAATTTTTGACATTGTTCACACAGATTTTTTAGTTTCTTACGGATGTAAAAAATCGAAGGTAATTAAAAATTAAAACATCTGTTTCCTTTGTTGCCAAAATTTGCACACATATATATGTTTCTTAATTAAATGAACTTATCAATTCCTATTCTTAACATTTATTAGTATACGTTTGATATAATGGATATTTTTCGGCAAAACTTTTTTATTAAATACTTTTTATTTGTCTCAATGATAAATATCTATTTTTAGTAAACTAATGATTACCAATACACAAGCTACAATGAATTCTATTTTATGTTAGTTTTATTTGCAAAGATTTAATAATACAACTAAATCCTGATCAACTCTGTGTAGACCCTAAAAACAAAATAATCAGCAAGAATGTTGGTTAATATTATCAACTCTGTCATTGTATACTCTGGTAAAGACTTCATCAATAAACATAAAACACAGACCTCTCAATGTATACTCTGGTAAAGACTTCAGCAACAGACATAAAACACACACCTGGCCTGGTAACAGTTATTCCCTCGCAGACTTTGTCAGCGCACGACTGCCAGAGTCCCAGAGATAATCGCCTGGTGTCATTTCCTTTTTCAATGTGAGCATATGTCCACAACGGGGTGACCAGTCCAACGATGACCAGCCCAAGGCCCACGGCTGAGAGTGCACAGGACAGTATGTAGATGACAGCTTGTGTCGGTAACTTCATTGCAGCTTTCTTGTGTCAGCTGATTACTGTATAATGTGTTGATCTACGATCTCTTCATTAATTCTCTCATTAACTATCAGCCAGCAATAAGCAATTAAAAAAAAAAATAAAATTTGACATATACAAATTGGAATCATAATTATATTGGAAAAAAATGTGTGCGGTTTTTTTTGGTTCATTTTGTGATTTATTATCTTCTTTATTCTATTAATTCATTTATCGACATTTAATTTGGATTAATAACAACAGAACATAACTACACAAAATTATCGACTACACGGCCTAAGCAATTTGTTTATTTGTGTTTGTGTTTTCCTGGTAATAAAAAAAGTTATGGAATAAATAGTCGTTTTGTTAGTCTTAGTGGGGCAGACAAGTAGTTTAAAGTAGCTCCGGCGTATCCAGATTTTTGGTTATCCGGCTAGATAATTGTTAGTGTACTGTATAACAGTGGGACGGATGGCCGAGTGGTGTAGATACTCGACTGTCGACCTGAGAGTCCTGGGTTCGATCCTCGGTGAGGCCCACGGAATTTTTCCAGGGGAAATAAAGGCGGCTGAGCGTTGTGCTAACCACACAATCCCTTCATATGCCAAGGTTATGGAAACAGATGAATTCTACAATTTATCTGCCCCGATGGCCCATTAGGGCTAAGAGAACTTTACTTTTTTTACTGTATAACAATTTATTATTAAAAGACAGGTAAAATAAATACTACTCAATGTATGTAATGATGGGATGTTATCTAGTAATAATAACCTAACAGGTGTTTTTGTGTTACATCGAACTCAGTCTGGTAAATGAAGATATGTAAATGATGCAAATGATAAATACACACACAAATAAACACAAATACACACACACACACACACATCACATCGTACCTTTAAGATACCAAGTTTGAATTCTTGAGTCAATCACAGTTTGAATTCTTGTGTCAATCACAGTTTGAATTCTTGTGTCAATCACTATTTGAATTCTTGTTCAATAACTTTTTTACTTCTTACCTCACACCTTTAGTTCTCCATAGCTCACGACAGAAAACGATAAATTAACTAGAAGCCAATTAGTTCATTAGAAATGCCATGAAACGCTACATCACACAATAGAAGTTATTTTCTAGGCCAGAGTATTACCGAACCACTGAGAGTTGAGTCCTGGTTATTGAAAGATTGAATAGACCACATCCACCCTCAACTGTTCCGCAAGGCTAGGCTATTAAAAACAACATTACTAGAGAACTTGTAAAGTTTTATATTTGTGTTGCCATCACCGTGTGTGTAGTAAAAAAATTATTAGACGCTGGTTTGGTTTTAGAAACTTAACGAGTGTTGACATTGGTAACATAAAGCAAATTTCAAAGACTTTGACCTATCAAAACGTTGTTAGCGTACTTGTGTTTTGTGATTGTCGCTTGAAAGTTATTTGATTATCATTATTTTCTGTCAAGAAGTTGAGGGTTACTGTTATACTGCACTTTATCAATACAATGAGACTTTAACAGAAAGGGCATCGATAATTGAAATTGTTTTTTTTTTCAAAAGCTGCCCTTTATGTTTTAACTGTGCTTTTGTGTGTCACTGTTTAGGTGCTTCACTTTTAAAATAGGTAAATAAAAATAAATGGCAACATTTTTTTAAATTCATTATAAGGGGATTTTTATAAGTGCGCTTTCTGTATGATATATATATATATATATATATATATATATATATATAGATAGATAGATAGATAGATAGATAGATAGATAGATAGATAGATAGATAGATAGATAGATAGATAGATAGATAGATAGATAGATAGATAGATAGATAGATAGATATTGTGCTAGTCCTACACCTGAGTATGTATGTCTGTATGTAAGTCTATCCAAGTCAATTTTATCTGTCAATCTGTCTGTCGGTTTATCTGTCACTATATATCTCAGTGTATCTGTCACTTGTCTCTCGATATTTATCTGTCAGTTTATCTGTCATTTGATCTGTCAGTTTAACTGTCATTATATATGTCGCTTGTCTATCAATATGTATCTGTCATTTTATATGTCACTATATCTGTCAGTTTATATGTCACTATATCTGTCAGTTTATCTGTCACTTTATCTTTCAATATGTATCTAAGTGACAGCAGAATAGTTAGTATTAAAGACTAGAATAATTAACGCCGGCATAGGAATAAATCTTAAAAAAAAAATTGGTAGATTAACAGGCAGATATAGATTTAGACAGACAGACACAAATATATGGTAGATTAACAGGCAGATATAGATTTAGACAGACACAAATATAAGGTAGATTAACAGGCAGCTATAGATTTAGACAGACACAAATATAAGATAGATTAACAGGCAGATATAGATTTAGACAGACATACACAAATATAAGGTAGATTAACAGGCAGATATAGATTTAGACAGACACAAATATAAGGTTGATTAACAGGCAGATATATATTTAGACAGACATACATGGATACACAAATATAAGGTAGATTAACAGGCAGATATAGAATTAGACAGACACAAATATAAGGTAGATTAACAGGCGGATATATATTTAGACAGACACAAATATAAGGTAGATTAACAGGCAGATCTAGATTTAGACAGACACAAATATAAGGTAGATTAAAAAGCAGATATAGATTTAGACAGACACAAATATAAGTTAAATTAACAGGCAGATATAGATTTAGACAGACATACACAAATATAAGGTAGATTAACAGGCAGATATAGATTTAGACAGACACAAATATAAGGTAGATTAACAGGCAGATATAGATTTAGACAGACACAAATATAAGGTAGATTAACAGGCAGATATAGATTTAGACAGACACAAATATAAGGTTGATTAACAGGCAGATATATATTTAGACAGACATACATGGATACACAAATATAAGGTAGATTAACAGGCAGATATAGAATTAGACAGACACAAATATAAGGTAGATTAACAGGCGGATATATATTTAGACAGACACAAATATAAGGTAGATTAACAGGCAGATATAGATTTAGACAGACACAAATATAAGATAGATTAACAGGCAGATATAGATTTAGACAGACACAAATATAAGGTAGATTAACAAGCAGATATATATTTAGACAGACACAAATATAAGGTAGATTAACAGGCGTATATATATTTAGACAGACACAAATATAAGGTAGATTAACAGGCAGATATAGATTTAGACAGACACAAATATAAGGTAGATTAACAGGCAGATATAGATTTAGACAGACACAAATATAAGGTTGATTAACAGGCAGATATATATTTAGACAGACACAAATATAAGGTAGATTAACAGGCAGATATAGATTTAGACAGACACAAATATAAGGTAGATTAACAGGCAGATATAGATTTAGACAGACAGACACAAATATAAGGTAGATTAACAGGCAGATATAGATTTAGACAGACACAAATATAAGGTAGATTAACAGGCAGATATAGAATTAGACAGACACAAATATAAGGTAGATTAACAGGCAGATATAGATTTAGACAGACATACACAAATATAAGGTAGATTAACAGGCAGATATATATTTAGACAGACATACATGGATACACAAATATAAGGTAGATTAACAGGCAGATATAGAATTAGACAGACACAAATATAAGGTAGATTAACAGGCGGATATATATTTAGACAGACACAAATATAAGGTAGATTAACAGGCAGATCTAGATTTAGACAGTCACAAATATAAGGTAGATTAAAAAGCAGATATAGATTTAGACAGACACAAATATAAGTTAAATTAACAGGCAGATATAGATTTAGACAGACATACACAAATATAAGGTAGATTAACAGGCAGATATAGATTTAGACAGACACAAATATAAGGTAGATTAACAGGCAGATATAGATTTAGACAGACACAAATATATGGTAGATTAACAGGCAGATATAGATTTAGACAGACACAAATATAAGGTTGATTAACAGGCAGATATATATTTAGACAGACATACATGGATACACAAATATAAGGTAGATTAACAGGCAGATATAGATTTAGACAGACACAAATATAAGGTTGATTAACAGGCAGATATAGATTTAGACAGACATACATGGATACACAAATATAAGGTAGATTAACAGGCAGATATAGAATTAGACAGACACAAATATAAGGTAGATTAACAGGCGGATATATATTTAGACAGACACAAATATAAGGTAGGTTAACAGGCAGATATAGATTTAGACAGACACAAATATAAGGTAGATTAACAGGCAGATATAGATTTAGACAGACACAAATATAAGGTAGATTAACAGGCAGATATAGATTTAGACAGACACAAATATAAGATAGATTAACAGGCAGATATAGAATTAGACAGACACAAATATAAGGTAGATTAACAGGCAGATCTAGATTTAGACAGACACAAATTTAAGTTAAATTAACAGGCAGATATAGATTTAGACAGACACAAATATAAGTTAAATTAACAGGCAGATATAGAATTAGACAGACACAAATATAAGGTAGATTAACAGGCAGATCTAGATTTAGACAGACACAAATATAAGGTAGATTAAAAAGCAGATATAGATTTAGACAGACACAAATATAAGTTAAATTAACATGCAGATATAGATTTAGACAGACACAAATATAAGTTAAATTAACAGGCAGATATAGATTTAGACAGACACAAATATAAGGTAGATTAACAGGCAGCTATAGATTTAGACAGACACAAATATAAGATAGATTAACAGGCAGATATAGATTTAGACAGACATACACAAATATAAGGTAGATTAACAGGCAGATATAGATTTAGACAGACACAAATATAAGGTTGATTAACAGGCAGATATATATTTAGACAGACATACATGGATACACAAATATAAGGTAGATTAACAGGCAGATATAGAATTAGACAGACACAAATATAAGGTAGATTAACAGGCGGATATATATTTAGACAGACACAAATATAAGGTAGATTAACAGGCAGATCTAGATTTAGACAGACACAAATATAAGGTAGATTAAAAAGCAGATATAGATTTAGACAGACACAAATATAAGTTAAATTAACAGGCAGATATAGATTTAGACAGACATACACAAATATAAGGTAGATTAACAGGCAGATATAGATTTCGACAGACACAAATATAAGGTAGATTAACAGGCAGATATAGATTTAGACAGACACAAATATAAGGTAGATTAACAGGCAGATATAGATTTAGACAGACACAAATATAAGGTTGATTAACAGGCAGATATATATTTAGACAGACATACATGGATACACAAATATAAGGTAGATTAACAGGCAGATATAGAATTAGACAGACACAAATATAAGGTAGATTAACAGGCGGATATATATTTAGACAGACACAA
Organism: Bulinus truncatus; assembly: GCA_021962125.1. Lineage (NCBI taxonomy): Eukaryota > Metazoa > Mollusca > Gastropoda > Planorbidae > Bulinus > Bulinus truncatus. The sequence continues at coordinate 684,463 of JAGDYQ010000238.1, forward strand.
ATATAAGGTAGATTAACAGGCAGATATAGATTTAGACAGACACAAATATAAGATAGATTAACAGGCAGATATAGATTTAGACAGACACAAATATAAGGTAGATTAACAAGCAGATATATATTTAGACAGACACAAATATAAGGTAGATTAACAGGCGTATATATATTTAGACAGACACAAATATAAGGTAGGTTAACAGGCAGATATAGATTTAGACAGACACAAATATAAGATAGATTAACAGGCAGATATAGATTTAGACAGACACAAATATAAGGTAGATTAACAAGCAGATATATATTTAGACAGACACAAATATAAGGTAGATTAACAGGCAGATATAGATTTAGACAGACACAAATATAAGGTAGATTAACAGGCAGATATAGATTTAGACAGACAGACACAAATATAAGGTAGATTAACAGGCAGATATAGATTTAGACAGACACAAATATAAGGTAGATTAACAGGCAGATATAGATTTAGACAGACACAAATATAAGATAGATTAACAGGCAGATATAGAATTAGACAGACACAAATATAAGGTAGATTAACAGGCAGATATAGATTTAGACAGACATACACAAATATAAGGTAGGTTAACAGGCAGATATAGATTTAGACAGACATACATGGATACACAAATATAAGGTAGATTAACAGGCAGATATAGAATTAGACAGACACAAATATAAGGTAGATTAACAGGCGGATATATATTTAGACAAACACAAATATAAGGTAGATTAACAGGCAGATCTAGATTTAGACAGACACAAATATAAGGTAGATTAAAAAGCAGATATAGATTTAGACAGACACAAATATAAGTTAAATTAACAGGCAGATATAGATTTAGACAGACATACACAAATATAAGGTAGATTAACAGGCAGATATAGATTTAGACAGACACAAATATAAGGTAGATTAACAGGCAGATATAGATTTAGACAGACACAAATATAAGGTTGATTAACAGGCAGATATATATTTAGACAGACACAAATATAAGGTAGATTAACAGGCAGATATAGATTTAGACAGACACAAATATAAGATAGATTAACAGGCAGATATAGATTTAGACAGACACAAATATAAAGTAGATTAACAAGCAGATATATATTTAGACAGACACAAATATAAGGTAGATTAACAGGCAGATATAGATTTAGACAGACACAAATATAAGGTAGATTAACAGGCAGATATAGATTTAGACAGACACAAATATAAGATAGATTAACAGGCAGATATAGAATTAGACAGACACAAATATAAGGTAGATTAACAGGCAGATCTAGATTTAGACAGACACAAATTTAAGTTAAATTAACAGGCAGATATAGATTTAGACAGACACAAATATAAGTTAAATTAACAGGCAGATATAGAATTAGACAGACACAAATATAAGGTAGATTAACAGGCAGATCTAGATTTAGACAGACACAAATATAAGGTAGATTAAAAAGCAGATATAGATTTAGACAGACACAAATATAAGTTAAATTAACAGGCAGATATAGATTTAGACAGACATACATGGATACACAAATAGTCTTTTGAAAAACTAGACAAGTGTATTATAATCACAAGATAGGCCAACACAGATATCTAAATAACAGATAAATACAATCTAGACACACATTGATCATAGACTAAGCTATAGATATGAAAATAGCCAGACACTTTAGATTCAGAATCTGCAGAAGCCCAGCATCAGTCTCTTATGTAAGACACCTGTAAGTCAATAAATATTACGCAATCCACCGTCAAACATCACCACCAAAACTGTTCACACTGTACACGTCACTTATAGCGCACTACACACACGGATGAATGACTCAACAGTCTAAAAATAAACCCTCCCCATAGTTTCCCATGACATTGTTGACATTCAGGTGAGTGACACACTTTGTAGAATGGCCGGTTCAATAAGTCGATGTGTACACAGATGCCTGGCACCATTCCCTCTTCTAGGTGTTAGTTTTTTTTTTCTTGCAAGACTAGTTTTTTTTTTTAATCCTGAGTTATTCACTAGCTGGAAATGTGTCATAATTTGTTATCCTAATTTTCCAAGCAGCAGAGAAATATCCAGTCGTTATGGTGGGGCTCGAGTTAAGATTTTTTTTTCGTTTCAAGTAACAAAGAGTTCGTAACCGAATCATCGCAATAAGTGAACAGTGGATTGTTGCGAGGAGACTCGACACGATTGCAGGATTTTTGTCAGGAGACCTTACAAAAAAGACTGATTGTTTTCATAAGACTATACAAGATAGAATGATTGTTTACATGAGACTCTACAAGACTGCAGGATTATTGTCCGGAGACTATACAAGATTGCAGGATTATTGTCAAGAGACTATTCAAGATTGCAGGATTATTGTCAGGAGACTATACAAGATTGCAGGATTATTGTCAGGAGACTATACAAGATTTCAGGATTGTTGTCAGGAGACTTTACAAGATTTCAGGATTGTTGCCAGGAGATTATGGTTTCAGTTTGTAATCCAAAATATTAGTTGCGATAAAAGAAATATCAATTGTACGTAAACCGAGGTGAATCTGTATCAGAATTTAAGGCTTGGCTAGTGTTTGTCTTATGGGCGTCAGTAAGATGCAGTCCACTCCAGGCGCTACAAACACTAATTACGTCACTGTTTCACCCCTGCCTCGCAAACATAACGACTGCAACAAACATACGTCTGCTCCAATAACAAGTCCTGACATTCACGGCTTTGACATTTGAATCTGTAATGATTCAATCAAATGACAATCTTGTCATTATTTGTTGTTGTTCTATACCCGATCGATTTTCTCATCAAATATAACATCTCGTTACAGCAGATCTAGTTTCCCCTCTAATATAACATTTCGTTACAAAAGATCTAGTTTCCCCTCTAATATAACATCTCGTTACAACAGATCTAGTTTCCCCTCTAATATAACATCTCGTTACAGCAGATCTAGTTTCCCCTCTAATATAACATCTCGTTACAGCAGATCTAGTTTCCCCTCTAATATAACATTTCGTTACAACAGATCTAGTTTCCCCTCTAATATAACATTTCGTTACAGCAGATCTAGTTTCCCCTCTAATATAACATTTCGTTACAACAGATCTAGTTTCCCCTCTAATATAACATTTCGTTACAGCAGATCTAGTTTCCCCTCTAATATAACATTTCGTTACAACAGATCTAGTTTCCCCTCTAATATAACATTTCGTTACAGCAGATCTAGTTTCCCCTCTAATATAACATTTCGTTACAACAGATCTAGTTCCCCCTCTAATATAACATTTCGTTACAACAGATCTAGTTCCCCGTCTAATATAACATTTCGTTACAGCAGATCTAGTTTCCCCTCTAATATAACATTTCGTTACAACAGAACTATTTGGTCTGTCAAAAATTTTTTTGTTCACATTGACTGACGTTCTTCAATGTAATTTTTGAAAAGTTGTTAAGTCTTTTATTTTTGCTTGGAAACATGAAACACCAGATAGCTACACACATCTTATATTTCTTTAGTTCACATGGTGATTTTAATACAAAGTAAAATAGAGGAACAAAAGACACTTAACAGGTTAAACATTAGTTAACAGTAAGTTAACACTGCCAAACAGTCACACAGTTTGGTTAAATTATTATTATTTTATTTTGTTTGAAAGAAAACAAAGCGAAAAATTAATTAAAAGGTCTAAAATTAAATATTTACATACAAAGGCTATACATTTTTTGCAGTAAATTTAAATACTTTTGTTTAGTATCTAGCTACATGTAGCAATGGCGAATATTAATATACATGACATGGATTTCATGGAATAGAAATAATACGTCTATAATCTCATAGAAAAGGGATCAGCTATAGCATTGATGTTGAATGCATGGGCATGGTTTGATTGTAGAATGTCGTACTGTTACCGGTATGTATCGTACTCAAACTGTTACACATATGTATCTTACTCAAATTCTTACCAGTATGTATCGTACTCAAACTGTTACAAGTGTGTATCGTACTCTGTTACCAGTATGTATCGTACTCAAACTGTTACACGTATGTATCGTACTCAAACTCTTACCAGTATGTATCGTACTCAAACTGTTACACGTATGTATCGTACTCTGTTACCAGTATGTATCGTACTCAAACTGTTACAAGTATGTATCGTACTCTGTTACCAGTATGTATCGTACTCAAACTGTTACACGTATGTATCGTACTCAAACTCTTACCAGTATGTATCGTACTCAAACTGTTACACGTATGTATCGTACTCTGTTACCAGTATGTGTCGTACTCAAACTGTTACATGTATGTATCGTACTCTGTTACCAGTATGTATCGTACTCAAACTGTTACAAGTATGTATCGTACTCTGTTACCAGTATGTATCGTACTCAAACTGTTACCAGTATGTATCGTACTCTGTTACCAGTATGTATCGTACTCAAACTGTTACAAGTATGTATCGTACTCTGTTACCAGTATGTATAGTACTCAAACTGTTACAAGTATGTATCGTACTCTGTTACCAGTATGTATCGTACTCACACCATGTTTAACGTGACGCCCACCATACGCTGAACACCCGGTTTTGAATGTGTTGACAATAATTAAATAATGTTGAGGATAATGCCATTTTTGCTATGGGTGAACCAACTGATCTGTAAGTTCACATAAAGTAAAGAAGAAAGATACATAAAAAATGCAGCACATTTAAACACACCCATTTCTTGAAATATATTATTGTTGTACCCTGCAAAAACCTTTGCAATAGAGTTATATCCCTTAGGCTTGTTCGGTAAGCTAGATTATTTTTTGGTTTCTGACAGAACAAATTTTGTCATGATTGTATTTTAAACTGGAATAATGTTGTTATTAATTCTTTACTTTCGATTTAACGCAGAACACATATAGCTTTTATTACTATTATTACGCAAAACATTGTTTATTTAAACACACCCAAATTTTCTGATTTAGTCCCCATACTTTCTTACTAATGTTATGCACACCTTGTATTAAACGACTATATCGTATTTAGAAGTAAAGTTACTCCAATAAATGAAAAATATAATACACTTTTGAAGTCTTTGAGAGATGAGACGACAAACTATCAGGAGATATTAACCACTTTACGATTTTAATACGCTTTTTTTTTTCATCCCATTCATGGAGACACCACGGGAGACATAGTCTCTCACTCGAGATTGAACACAGGACTCTCAGGTTGACAGTCGAGTATCTACACAACTCGGCCATCCGTCCCACACAGATCGACAGTAGAGCGATTTCAAACGATCGACCTTTCAACAACATAAATCGAGAGATAATGCAAATATTTTAGGCCTACACACACTTTTTTTTAAATAAGTAAAAAATTGAAATTTTCAATTTATGGGTAACGGTTTTTAATAAATAACACATATTGATATACTTAACTTCTTACTCTGCTACATTACATATTGATATACTTAACTTCTTCTCTGCTACAGACATATTGATATACTTAACTTCTTGTTCTGCTACATTACATATTGATGTACTTTACTTCTTGTTCTGCTACAGTTCATATTGATGTACATAACTTCTCTGCTACAGGCATATTGATGTACTTAACTTCTTCTCTGCTAAAGTACATATTTATGTACTTAACTTCTTACACTGCTACAGTACATATTGATGTACTTAACTTCATCTCTGCTACAGTACATATTGATGTACTTAAATTCTTACTCTGCTACAGTACATTTTGATGTACTTAACTTATTGGTTTGCTACAGTACATATTGATGTAGTTAACTTCTTCTCTGCTACAGTACATATTGATGTACTGAACTTCTTGTTCTGCTACCTTTCATATTGATGTACTTAACTTCTTACTCTGCTACAGACATATTGATGTACTTAACTTCTTGATGTACTGAACATCTTGTTCTGCTACAGTACATATTGATGTACTTAACTTCATCTCTGCTACAGTACATATTGATGTACTTAAATTCTTACTCTGCTACAGTACATTTTGATGTACTTAACTTATTGTTTTGCTACAGTACATATTGATGTAGTTAACTTCTTCTCTGCTACAGTACATATTGATGTACTGAACTTCTTGTTCTGCTACCTTTCATATTGATGTACTTAACTTCTTACTCTGCTACAGACATATTGATGTACTTAACTTCTTGATGTACTGAACATCTTGTTCTGCTACAGTTCATATTGATGTACTTAGCTTCTTACTCTGCTACAGTACATATTGATGTACTTAAATTCTTACTCTGCTACAGTACATTTTGATGTACTTAACTTATTGTTTTGCTACAGTACATATTGATGTAGTTAACTTCTTCTCTGCTACAGTACATATTGATGTACTGAACTTCTTGTTCTGCTACCTTTCATATTGATGTACTTAACTTCTTACTCTGCTACAGACATATTGATGTACTTAACTTCTTGATGTACTGAACATCTTGTTCTGCTACAGTTCATATTGATGTACTTAGCTTCTTACTCTGCTACAGTATATATTGATGTACTGAACGTCTTACACTGCTACAGTACATACAGGGGCGCCGAGAGCCAACACGGGCCCCAGGGCAGGACATCATTGCGGGCCCCTTAATAAACAATGAATCGTGAAAAAATTGACATGGTCGGGGCGGCCGTGCCCCCTTACAGGTGCGGGCCCCCTGGCAATGACCCCGCCTGCGCCCCCCTCTCGGCGTGCCTGAGTACATATTGATGTTCTTAACTTCTTACTCTGCTACAGTACATATTGATGTACTTAACTTATTGTTTTGCTACAGTACATATTGATGTACTGAACCTCTTGTTCTGCTACAGTGCACATGTTTGAGTGGCAGGTCTGGGCTGGGTGTAGTATAAATTTACGTTAACTACAATGTCAACGGAAGTTTTTGGGATGATGTTTAAAAACAGAGATGATACAGAATTAGGACTTTTCAATTTTCCTGAATAAAATAAACAACTAATTTCCAGAATTTTATGAAGAATATTTCTAATAAGGAAAATGTATATCTAACTGAGCCGAAGAAAAACATGTTTAACTATGTACAGTGTACACATCCTTTATGTATACCTCAACTGATAAGAAAAAATATTAAGATCCAGGTAAGGATTATCCCATTTGGCATCCTAGTTAATAAATATTTAATAATATTTGTGTCCCGCCCATGATAGCTACATTTTAAAAAACTTCGCTCTTCTGTTTAGCTGTTAAATATGTATGTCTAACTTTATTTGTTTACATTTGAAACAGGTTTAGCTATTCTAAAAATAAAGAAGCTCCTTACATTTTAATTTGTAAAAAACATATAGCATTATAATTATCCATTTTGTTTTTTTTTAATATATATATATATATATATATATGCCGGTTTTACAATCTTAGGGGCCCCAGGCCCACATACATTTGAGGTCCCATTTTGAAAAATACAAAATATTGCTAAGCTGTTGTTTTTTATTTTCGTTTACTACTTAATTTTTGGGGCCCATTATTTCACGGGGGTCATAGGCCATTGCTTAGTCGTCCTATATGTAAATTTAGCCCTGTAATTGTATGTATATGACAGGTTTTTTTTCCCTTATTTAAAATAGTATAGATTTGAATATTTTTGTGTATTACATTGTACATTTCTTAGTACTTCAGTAAAAGTAGATGTCTGTCTCACGGAAACTGAATAAATTAATACCTAATTCCTGAATTTTTTTTTTTTTTATTAGTTAAACCAGGGGTCGGCAACCTGCGGATCGCGAGACGCATGCGGCTCTTTCGATGTCGAAATGATGCCTTCCACAAAGTGCGATGGCTTTCCAGGGATAACGTATTGAAACGGTTTGCTTCTTGCTTGAGTAAAATAAATAAAATTCTAAATGGAAAATGCATTGTCCATCCTGAATTGGAAGAAGACAAATGGCTGCAAAAGTTCAATTTCTTGGTGGATATTACAAAGAAACTAAATGAGCTAAATGTAAAACTGCAAGGAAAAGGAAACCCAACCTATGCCATGCTTGAAGAAATGGTTTGATTCGAAAATAAATTATTTCTTTTTCTCGAAGACCTGTAGAACGGGAAATTAAATCATTTCGAAAATCCGAGGCAGTTAGTGTTGCAGAAGACTGGTAAGTCCAGTAACATATTTGGATTCACCTTACCGAGATTGTTAAGGAATTCAACAAATCTTACGTTATAATATATCATCGTATAAAGCACCAAAGAATATAAATTATACAGAAAGATCCTTGCTATTTTAAAAAAAAAAACTATTGACACTAATTACTTTAGTATGACTATAAACAAAATGAATAATAGATTGGCATGGAGATTTGAGCAATTCAAAACAAATGCAAGTGCTCTGGCGTTCATATTAAATCCTCTCAATTCTCTCAATACAAATGAGATCAACATTGAGCCATTTAGAATTGATGAAGGTTTGCTTCAAATGCAATTGCTGGATTTGAAAACCAAACACTTGTAGAGTGGCAAGTTCACATAACTCAAGATCAAGTTAGAAGAGTAGGAGATCCACAAAAGCAATCATGTTGCGCTGCACAATGGGACAGATCTAACAGAAATACCGCTAATTGAGGCACTCATTTTTGATGCATGGAATAATCTTCCACAGTGCTACAGTGAGCAGGGGCGCAACCAGTATATTGAAGTTGGTAGGGTCCAAAATGTTAGGGAAGATGAAAATTGTGGTATGTCTGTGGCCAAATTTTGGTATGGTCGAATACCAGTGGCTTGATTTTTGGTAGGGTCCGGACCCGCACGACTCGAACATTGGTTGCGCCCATGACAGTGAGTTGAAGAAGATGGCAGTAGGAGTGCTGGGTCAACATATTCGTGCAAGCATGCATATATTACAAGTAAGAAGCCAATTAAAAAATAAAAATATAAAGGCGTACTTGAAACTGAAAATAACAAGCTATGAGCCAGATTTAATCAAACTGCAAAAAGCTTGCAGGGCAAATGCTCCCATTGATGTAACTTTTGTAGCGATCTATTAGAATCATTTATTTAAAGTTTAAATTTTTTATATGAATAAAAATTATTTCGCGTCTAAGCCATTTATTTTAAATCAAAAATCAAATTAATATTAATAATCCTAATCAAGTACCATAAAAATAAAACAACAATTTGAGTGTCTCTTTAAAAACTGAGAAAAATGTAAATTATAACTTTTGGCTCTTCCGTCTCAAAAGGTTGCCGACCCCTGAGTTAAACCAAAACTAAGAACAACAACTTTTCCAAACATAAATATATTTCCTGATTGCTTCCCTTGTTTTATGTAAAAGAGGAAAAAAAAAAAGATCAACATAAAATCAAATAATTTTCATTGATACATTTATTTTTATTTTATTAATTTTAATGGACTTATATTATTATTTATGTATATTATGTAGCACAGTTTGTCTGTAGCTAGAACTTAGTTTAAAATACTAGTTTCAATAATTAAATTTTATACGATTAATTTTAAAATTATGTTTGTTAAAGTTTAATGTCTTATAGTTTTTTGTTTTTTTTTTAAATTGTTCATATAAATACAAACACACGTAGATAACATCTGGGTAAACACACAACACCACACTTACACATCAACACAATGTCTAGACTAACACACAACACCACACATACACATCAACACAACGTCGTCAAGACAAACACACAGCAACACATATGCTCAACAAAATGTGGAGACAAACACACAGCAAAGCCCATAGACACAACGTCTAAACAAACACACACCAACACACATAGACATAACGTCTGGACAAACATACAGCAACACACATAGACACAACGTCTGGACAAACACACAGCAACACACATACACATCAACAAAACGTCTAGACAAACACACAGCAACACACATACACATCAACACAACGTCATCTAGACAAACACACAGCAACACATATACTCAACAAAATGTCTAGACAAACACACAGCAAAGCCCATAGACAAAACGTCTGGACAAACACACACCAACACACATAGACACAACGTCTGGACAAACAAACACCAACACACATAGACACGACGTCTGGACAAACACATACCAACACACATAGACACAACGTCTGGACAAACACACACCAACACACATAGACACGACGTCTGGACAAACACACACCAACACACATAGACACGACGTCTGGACAAACACACACCAACACACATAGACACGACGTCTGGACAAAGACACCCCAACACACATAGACACGACGTCTGGACAAACACATACCAACACACATAGACACGACGTCTGAACAAACACACACCAACACACATAGACACGACGTCTGGACAAACACATACCAACACACATAGACACGACGTCTGGACAAACACACACCAACACACATAGACACGACGTCTGGACAAACACACACCAACACACATAGACACGACGTCTGGACAAACACACACCAACACACATAGACACGACGTCTGGACAAACACACACCAACACACATAGACACGACGTCTAGACAAACACATACCAACACACATAGACACGACGTCTGGACAAACACACACCAACACACATAGACACGACGTCTGGACAAACACACACCAACACACATAGACACGACGTCTGGACAAACACACACCAACACACATAGACACGACGTCTGGACAAACACACAGCAACACACATAGACACGACGTCTAGACAAACACACACCAACACACATAGACACGACGTCTGGACAAACACACACCAACACACATAGACACGACGTCTGGACAAACACACACCAACACACATAGACACAACGTCTGGACAAACACACACCAACACACATAGACACGAAGTCTGGACAAACACACACTAACACACATAGACACGACGTCTGGACAAACATACAGCTACACACCGCGGTTGTGCTAAGAAATATCAAGAAAGCGGGTGTAAGACCAAAGTCACCCCTCATTCCCCCCTACCCTCCAGGACAAAAGATAGGCCTTTGACCACTGTGGCTAGAAGAGCTAAATAACAAACAGCATCTTGATGGGAGTTTTGTAATAAAAAGTCCACTTTAAAGTTAAATTTTAACGTATGTCTATTTATGTCAGGGCAAGACATTAGAACATTGCTGTACCTGACGTCATCACTACATACTATACCATGATGCATTTTATCATGGGGGGATCCGGATACCCCAGATAACTAACATAAAATGTTTCTTTCAAAAATCCATTCAAATTGTAATTAAACTTTCAGCTATGTTATTAAATAAAAATTCAGTACTAATATACCTTAAACTGAAAGAGAACAACTTTTCCAAAACACAGTGTCTGGTGTCATTATTTTAATAGTTGATTGACTATGAATGCCAAAAGACTTATATATAGTAATATAATGTTGAAACATGCGCATACTTATTTTAGCATAATATGGTTTAAATACGCAAAGGTTTACGATAAAAACAAATTATATTTCGAGAGTTTACCTAAATTTATTTTTTATTTATTTTTGATTGACTGCACCATCTTTATATCTATGACTTCAACTAATGACTGCACCATCTTTATATCTATGACTTCAACTAATGACTGCACCATCTTTATATCTATGACTTCAACTAATGACTGCACCATCTTTATATCTATGACTTCAACTAATGACTGCACCATCTTTATATCTATGACTTCAACTAATGACTGCACCATCTTTATATCTATGACTTCAACTAATGACTGCACCATCTTTATATCTATGACTTCAACTAATGACTGCACCATCTTTATATCTATGACTTCAACTAGTGTTAGGGACAGAAACTTATCAAAAATAAAAATAAACAAGACACCCCCCCCCACTCTTCAAAGCGGCCGTGGTGAAATTATCAAACCTTGACCAGTCCGTGGCGAGAAAAAGGTTGGGGGCCACTGTTATAACTAATAAGAGACTTCCTTTAGACCTATATTAGAAATCTTAGGATATAGAATATTACCGAATTGTAACAATTTGTAAGTAATTAATGTCTATACGTTTATCTATTACGTGTCCAGGTGACCTTCCAGTTCAACTGTTGTTATAGCGTACGGTCAAATAGCCCAGAAGTCCAGCGAGAGGTAACAGACCACCTCCTACAAGTGGTAATATAAATGAGTACCCTAAATACATGAACTGTACATCTTTATAGTGTTTACCACCCCATACACTGGCTGTGATGATGACAAATAAAGCTGAAAGAAAAAACAATAATAAGTAAATAAATGCAATATATATGTATATATATACAGAGTGGACCAAAAAAATGAGAATATTGGGTAGAAAGTAATATAATTATATCAAAGTTTGTTTAGCTGTATGCATAATATCTTAAACTAGCTGTACCCCGCAAAGCCTTTGCAGGAAGATAGACTTGTATTTCCATTGCCGAAACTAGGATTTTGGGGCACTGCATTTTGACATACGATACCATGACATGAGATTATGTACTTAATATTTAATGTAAAAAATAATTTTGGGGGCTCCCCTAAAGCAGGAGCCCAGTGGGGCTTTCAATTTTGGACCCCCTTCCCCGAAACCCTAGTTACGCCTCTGTGTTATTTTTTTTAAGTTATGAAATAATTAAAAATCTAATTAGTTGTTGTTTCTTTTTCTTACAACATCCTAAAAGATAAATTATTTCAATTTTTAAAAAAATGTTAAAGAGATCTAATTAGTTACTTTTCATTAAAACAACTAAAAGGATACATTCTGAAACAAAAAAACAATAAAAATAAATGTCACTGGGAGAAATCGAACCCGGAGAGTCTGCATAAAAGTGACCATTGTCCAAGCTGCATAACCATCCTGCCACCGCGCCAACCAAATTAAGACGCAATTTTAATGTACTATAAGAAAAATATTGCTCGGTTATGTTTTCATTGCCTTTTGACCTAGTTTTTTAGGCCTACATTGTTATTTTGTAATTAAGAAATAATTCAAAGCCGTATTTATTTAAAAAAATAAATATTATAAAAGCTGAGAACTTAATTAGTATAGAAATTTGCAGAATTTCTTTTTTAAAATATTATATTGACTTTATTTACGAAATTAGATACGAAAACGCGGTCAATAGTCTAATCGTCGCCGACGTCGGAGATTTTCGATTATTACTATTGTTTACGTCTGACGATGTTAAAATGATCTGTTGTAATAAAAACTAAAATGATTTGAATGATATTATATGCTAATTATTAATTTTTGATATTGGGGACTTTTACATTTCATAATTAAAAGCACATAAACTATTGAAAACTGTAGATAATATCAAAAAGAAAAATTGAATCGAGACACAGGGGATGAAGACATTTTGAATTCTTGTTTTCCGCTTTCGATTTAACGCACACTGGAAATAAATATTATGATATATTATTGCTTACTCATTAACTTACTTGCCCGTTTAGATATATGACGTCATTAGTTTGACAATTTCCGGGCGCCATTTTGGATTTTAATATGACAAGAAAATTTAATTTTTTTCCCCCAGAAAGACAAAAATTACCGAGGACGACCGTATTCTGATTAAAAATTTGCGAATTGAAAAACAGTGGCGTGCGAGGAGAATCGTCAATGAGTTTCCCAACAAAGCCTGGAGTATAGCTAGTGTCAGTCGAGTTATACATAAAATTAACAACAACGGTACAACAAAACGTAAAACCGGAAGTGGTAGACAAAAATCGGCCAGAACACAAAAAAATATTGAGCGGGTGAGTGAGCTGATCTGCAGTCAAGATGGTGATCCTCACAGTCACAAAAGTCCACGGGAAATAAAAAGAGAAACTGGTATATCACGTTCGTCGATTCGACGTATTGGGAAACATGATTTAAGACTCAAAACGTACAAGCGTGTGATCGGGCTGAAGCTGAATCAAAATGTCAAATTGAAACGCTTGCAACGCAGTCAGCAGCTACTTGAGTGGTTTCCTAATGAGAGAAGTGTACGAAACATCTGGTTTACAGATGAAAAGTCTTTCACCGTTCCCACTCGAGTTAATTCTCAAAATGATCGTATTTATTCCGCTGAAACAAAGAAAGGAAAGTCGGCTTATACGAGAACATGACCATTTTAGCCGCAGTATCATGGTATCGGTTGGTGTTTCTCTAATGGGGAAAACTGATATTGTGTTCGTTGAACCAGGTGCCAAAGTAAACATTGAATACTATTGTGAACATCTTCTGAGAGAAGGTTTGTTGCCTGTAATTCAAGCGAAATGTGGTCGTCAAAACTTGACATTACAGCAAGACGGAGCTCCTTCTCACACAGCCAGAAATGCGATCAACTTTCTTCGTCAGGAGAATCTTAACTTCATTGAGCCAGACATGAGGCCACGAACAGTCCTGATTTAAACCCAGTAGATATGTGGTGATTTGCAAGAAAAAGTCTACCTTCGACGAAAATTTACCACAGTGGAGCAGCTGAAGAGTGAATTGAAGAGTTGAGAAATCTGGAACAGCTATGTATTGACAGTAGCATGAAGGAGTGGTGTCTATGCTTAGAAAAAGTTGTTGATAAGCAAGGACACACTGAACAGAATTTCTGATTGGCTAATTACTTTGCAAACAAAATTACATGAAACGATACAATTAATTAAATTAATTAAATTTTTAAGTCATTCGTATGCCGTATGATGTTCTCACTTTATTTGGCCCACCATATATATATATATATATATATATATATATATATATAGAGAGAGAGAGAGAGAGAGAGAAAGGGAGAGAGAGAGAGAGATAATATATACATGCGACTGGAAGAATGGTGGAAGCTATCCAGGATCTACTGTCCCGGCCATTGTGTATTAGTGACTCATAAATAGATTTCCGTGGGTTTTAACTAAATCAGTGATTCTCAAGTTGGGACGAAGTGATGACATGCAGAGATGTCACATTTCATTTGGAACGGCCGTCCAAGACGTGGTGGGGAATTCGGTGAGTTAACCCGTCACTTATAGCCAAGCTCTGCATTTACCGATTGGTGAGTACTTTGGCAGGTTAATGCTTAATATGGACTCTCTGAGTTTTCACTGCATTAAAGGCGACTGAGTCAACCATGGACCATGTGTTTATGTTGTCAGTGTAATGAGATTGAGTGAACCATGTGTTTATGTTGTCACCGTAATGAGACTGAGTCAACCATGGACCATGTGTTTTGGTTATCACTGTAATGAGATTGAGTGATCCATGGCCCATGTGCTTTATATGTGTCCCGAACTTGAGGGACAATTGGTGGACCAGTTAGGCAGCCGGCTTGCCATAGGACTGTATGGTAAATCCCTTATGATGAGGAACACAGCGAATTTAACCTCAAAGGCTCTATAAGACTTTGTCTGGCAGATAAACCTCAAGATTTCAAAGATAGAGGTGTCAGTGGCTGATTATAGCCCCACCCCCATTTATGTGGTGGAGAGTAACAGGTGGCAGCTCTGATTATTCCCCATGTGTGAGGAGCCACACTGCTATGGGCCTCATAATGTATCTTTTATTTAACTGTATCAAATACAAAAGTAAATTTTCATTTATATACTTGTATTAATGGCATTGTATTCATTTTTTTTCTCAAATGGATTTTTACCAGCTCTGAATACAAATGCTTTATGCAAGTCCTAGATTTCTGTAAGACTACACTACAAACAGCGTCAAGTTGGCCTACACTACAAACAGCGTCAAGTTGGCCTACACTACAAACAGCGTCAAGTTGGCCTAAACTACAAACAGCGTCAAGTTGGCCTACACTACAAACAGCGTCAAGTTGGCCTACATTACAAACAGCGTCAAGTTGGCCTAAACTACAAACAGCGTCAAGTTGGCCTACACTACAAACAGCGTCAAGTTGGCCTACACCACAAACAGCGTCAAGTTGGCCTACACTACAAACAGCGTCAAGTTGGCCTACACTACAAACAGCGTCAAGTTGGCCTACACTACAAACAGCGTCAAGTTGGCCTACACTACAAACAACGTCAAGTTGGCCTACACTACAAACAGCGTCAAGTTGGCCTACACTACAAACAGCGTCAAGTTGGCCTACACTGTAAACAGCGGCAAGTTGCCAAAATAAAAGTCGACCAGAACTAATAACAAAATCCCGGAATGAAAGGACAAAAGAGGCCCTGAGAACAAGGTGACGGGCATAACAGTGAATTAATGGTCAGTCATAACAGTGTATTAAATTTCAAATTAAAGTGGGTGGTTAACTTAATTTGACCAAGTCATTTAAGTAAGGTGTGGGGGTGGGGTGACTAATACAATTTCATTTACAGGACAGTCTTTCAACTATGTAGCTTACTGTTTAAAAAAAGAAAAAAAAAATCATCGAATTCTTGTACACCTAGGTAGATAGTAATTAGATCATAAGTAAATACTTCATGAATATAAAGTTAAGTTCCCTTAGTCCTGAATAGCCATCGGGGCAGATTGAGAGTAGAATTCATTTGTTTGTGTGGTTAACACAACGCCCAGCTACGTTTATCTCCCCAATAAGAGTCAGGTACACATTTAAAGCTGGGTGAACTGGAGGGACTTTATATAAGTCCGTGGTGACTTACCCATGGCTCTCGACTAGGATCGAACTCAGGACTTTCAGGTCGACAGTCGAGTGCTTTACACCCACTCGGCCTTCTTTCCCTCATTACATGAACACAGCTGCCACAGGTAGTCTCACTACATGAATACAGCAGCCACCATTTGTCTCACTACATGAATACAGCTGCCACAATTAGTCTCACTGCATGGATACAGTTGCCACAATTAGTCTCACTACATGAATACAGCTGCCACAATTAGTCTCACTGCATGGATACAGCAGCCACCATTTGTCTCACTACATGAACACAGCTGCCACAGTTAGTCTCACTGCATGGATACAGCAGCCACCATTTGTCTCACTACATGTATACAGCTGCCACAATTAGTCTCACTGCATGGATACAATTGCCACAATTAGTCTCACTACATGAATACAGCTGCCACAATTAGTCTCACTGCATGGATACAGCAGCCACCATTTGTCTCACTACATGAATACAGCTGCCACAATTAGTCTCACTGCATGGATACAGTTGCCACAATTAGTCTCACTGCATGGATACAGCAGCCACCATTAGTCTCACTACATGAACACAGCTGCCACAGTTAGTCTCACTACATGAACACACCCACAATTTGTCTTTCAGCAGTCTGTACGAATTCCATATCTTTTTGAGTGATAATTCTTTTTTACAAAAAGTGGCTGGGGTGAGGGGGGGTTGTAATAAAAGCAAAAGTAAGAACTAAAAATTTTGCTTTAAAATAGGTAATAGTTTAGCTTTTAAGTTTTTCCAAAGACTTCATTATTGTGCCCTTACAAATCAACAAATGGGACGGTTTTCCTAGTGGTGTAGATACTCCACTGTCGACCTCAGAGTCCTGGCTTTGATCCTCGGTGAGGCCCATGGAACTTTTCCAGGTGAAATTTGTTTCAAAGTCGTCCTACAAGTCCACCCAGCTTTAAATGGGTACCTGACTTTAATTAGGGGAAGTAAAGGCGACTGGGCGTTGTGCTAACCACACAATCCCTTCATATGCCGAGGTTATAGAAACAGATGAATTCTACACTTCATCTGCCCCGATGGCCCTTTAGGCTGAGGGAACATTTTTTTTTACTTTTACAATTCAACAGTTTGGTGACCATGGGTCAGTTACTGGTCTCGGGGAAACAAGATTCGACACGGTATCGCATGTGATTTATACTCTAGTGAATCTTTTAGTTTTGTTACAGCTAGGTGGTAATGAACCTTCTATCCCGGCTGGTCCTATTTTTAGAACGTTCTCAGAAATGTCTACATGCATATACAAAGAAGCTGACAGTTTTTATACACAGATGTTAACGTTTATAAATTCTCCATCTTTTGGTCCAGACTTTGAAAATTCTGCTTGACCCACAATTGGAAAAGTTGGCCCATCCCTTGACTAGACAGAAAGGTTTATCGATAGAGAGAGAGATTGTATAGCGAAAAATGTATAGAGAGAATGGATAGAGACTGCACAGAGAGATTGTATAGAGAAAATATATAGAGATTGTATATAGAGATTGTTTAGAGCGATTACATAGAGAGATTGTAAAGAGAGATTGTTTGTAAGTGTGCACATAAAAGAAAAACTAACCCTAATTGATTTTTTTTTAATATTTATAAAATATCCGTTAATGTTTAATTGTTTACCAGAAGTGAGCCCAGCGACTGGTGCTAGCCTAGCGATCCAACCTTTGCCGTGAATGTTGAGACAGTGCAAGAATAGTGGTGCTAACAACACTCCCAGACATCCTGCACCAGCGAAAATTGACAGAAGACCAAACGCTTCACATGTTTCTAAACTTGCTAGGAAAAATAGTGAATTTTTTAATCAAAAATCGTGTGATGGTAGTTAGTTGTCGTTAAAAAGTTAATTAGTTCTGTTGTTGTATTAATTATGTTGCTGTATTAGTTACGTTGTTGTATTAGTTCTGTCGTTGTATTAGTCCTGTTGTTGTATTAGTTCTGTTGTTGTATTAGTTCTATCGTTGTATTAGTTATGTTGCTGTATTAGTTCCGTTGTTGTATTAGTTCTGTTGTTGTATTAGTTCTGTTGTTGTATTAGTCCTTTTGTTATATTAGTTCTGTTGTTGTATTAGTCCTGTTTTTATATTAGTCCTGTTTTATATTAGTTCTGTTGTTGTATTAGTTCTGTTGTTGTGTTAGTTCTGTTGTTGTATTAGTTCTGTTGTTGTATTAATACTGTTGTTGTATTGTTTATGTCGTTGTTTTACATCTGTTGTTGTATTGGTACTGTTGTTGTATTAGTTCTGTTGTTGTATTAGTTCTGTTGTTGTATTAGATCTGTTGTTGTATTAGTTCTGTTGTTGTATTAGTTCTGTTGTTGTATTAGCTCTGTCGTCGTATATTAGCCAGAGACTTATTTAAGAGTAATTAAAGATAGGCGAATTGGGTGACAGACTTGCAGCCTCCCCCTTTTTGCAAGAAGCGTCATTGGGGGAAGGGGGGGGTGGGGCGTTGGTAGTGGTGATTTCGCCAATGTATCAATGACGTCATTAGTAAAGTAAAATTTGTGACATCTTATTTTATGAAACTTTAGGGATTTTGCACTCCACTTGCCCATTGTATGACGCGGCCCTGCTCAGAAATAACTCATCCTTTCAAAGATCTACCAAAAAAAAAATAATTTAATTGATTGTGTGGCTCACTCCTGCATTAGAATCGTTCATAAAAATTGGCCTTTAAAGTAAAATATTGTCTTTCCCTGATTGCAGTGAAGCAATTTCGCTGCACAGTGTTTACATGATTTTTAACTCTAATACGAAAAATATTTTTTGTCTTAGTAAATAAGGGACGCGAGTATTTCTAGCCTGTGGGCTCACCTGATTTACTTCCTTTAATGTCTTCACATTCACCATCGATACAAGACCGCCAAAGTCCTACGACTTGCCGACTTTTTAAAACGTACGTATTTATTTCCAAAACTGTCCACTCTGGTGTGGCCACACCTATGATGACCAGTAGAAGTCCCGCAGCTGCCAGTCCACAAGAGATGAAGTACAGAACAGTCTGACCACACAGAAATGTCATTTTCTTCTCTGGCAACTAGGAATACGGCAGAAAAAAAATACTTAGTGATGTTTTATTTTGATTTTTTTCTCTCGATAGATGGTACGTTGCTCAACATATAGAGGGCCTGCACTGTTGATATATAGGGCGCGCACTGTTAATACATAGGGCGTACACTTTTGATACATAGGGCCTACAATGTTGATATATAGGGCGTACACTGTTGATATATAGGGCACACACTATTAATATGTAGGGCCTACAATGTTATATAAAGGGCGTACACTGTTGATATATATGGCGTAGACTGTTGATATATAGGGCGTATACTGTTGATAAATAGGGCGTACACTGTTGATATATAGGGCGTACACTGGTGATATATAGGGCGTACACTGTTGAAATATAGGGCGTACACTGTTGATGCATAGGGCCTACACTGTTGATACATATGGTGTACACTTTTGATATATAGAGCCTACAATGTTGATATGTATGGCGTACACTGTTGATATATAGGGCGCACGTATTTGATATATAGGGCGCACATATTTGATATATAGGGCCGACACTGTTGATATGTAAGGCACACATATTTGATATATAGGGCCTACAATGTTATATAAAGGGTGTACACTTTTGAAATATATGGTGTAGACTGTTGATATATAGGGCGTACATTGTTGATATATAGGGCTACACTGTTGATATATGAGGCGTACACTGTTGATATATAAAGGGAGTACAATGTTGATATATAGAGCGTACACTGGTAATGTATAGGGCATACACTGTTGAAATATAGGGCGTAATCTGTTGATATATAGGGTCTACAATGTTTATGTATAGCACGTACACTGTTGATATATAGGGCCTGCAATGTTAATATATAGGGCGTACAGGGTTGATATATATGGCCTACACTGTTGATATAGAGGGTGTACACTGTTGATATATAGGGCGTACACTGTTGATATATAGGGCGTACACTGTTGATATATAAAGGGCATACACTGTAGATATATAGGGCGTACACTGTTGATATATAGGGCGTACACTGTTGTCATATAGGGTCTACACTTTTGATATATATGTCCTATACTGTTGATACATATAGGGCGTACACTGTTGATATATAGGGCCTGCACTGTTAATATATAGGGCGTACACTGTTGATAATCCTAGGAGTTGTCATGGGATGGTAATTGGTCTACAACTTATTTAATTACACACAACTAATACGAGTTCACAAGACTTCCATTTTATTAATCAAAATCTCTTTATTTAATGACCTACAGCACTAATTATACCACACTAAACGTCAACGATTAACTCACGTCTCCACAATACTTCACCATATCAATTGTCCACTCCGTCAACACAAAATAGCTCTTCTGACTCCTTCATTTTCCAAACTCACTCCCTTCATCAAACTTAACAAAGACTACGGTAACCACACTTTCTGTCACGCCCTGTATCTTACCCCGTCTGCTAAAACTAATCAAAAACTGTCTCTCCCCTTCCTTCTTCACCTTTCCACCCGTCTAATTATGTTTTAATATCTAACTCTACACTCGGCTGGTATTAAGCATCAGTCCCGACTTACTTTCACTGTGTTTTCTATTTGTTTCTCTAGCTGTCTATCTATCCACTGTTAATATATAGGGCGTACAATCAATTTATTGTCTATCTATCTATCTATGCTTATCTATCGACTTTCACTGTCCTGACAGGAGTTATTGAGAACATTCATATAGAACCCTGTCTGTCTGACTAAATATATATGTACCGGCAATGTGTAAAATTCCCAATGTATAGAATGCCTGATGGTTTTAAGCAATGTATAAAATATCAGTTGTTTTTTTTTTAATTTTGCATATTCATTTTATACAATGATGTCAATGCCTAGGCATTGTATAGAATGACTAGTATCATTTAGGCAAAGTGTCAGAAAGCATGTGATGTTCTTACCGGAAAAAACAACGACAGCAGAGTTGAGATTGAAGTAGTCGCTATAGCAGGTAAGACTGGATTGGCACTTAGAATTATACTGTACTTAATTTTCTTATTTCACAAAACACTTTATATTTAGGCATTTGGTCTTGCATATTCATATTTTACGAATTAGTGAAGAACTGATAAATAATACGTAGAAGATGTTTCTGGTGTTAACAAGCAGAACACATCTGGAATGAGCTACTTGTTGCAGCAGGGAAGCCTAGAACGACATTTTGAATTGCACTTAATTTTCTTTTTTAACACAAAGACAACTCAAAGTTTAGCATTTTGTCTTGCACAAACATCTGACGAATCCTTGGCCACAACGACCCAAGCTCCACGGCCAACATCAGTGGCGGGAAAAATGGCGGATATAGGCCTGTTACGGGCTCTGGTTTATGTTACGAGTTTTCGTTTTAATTTACACGTGAAGATGTCAAATTAACTGAATGTCTGCCTCTTTCACTTTGGTTACTCACTCCGTACACACAACTCAATAACCAATGGAACACGATGCGTTATTAGTACAACGAATTATTTCCAGCAATCTCAAACAAGATAATGTACAGGATAATGCAACAAGTCGATGCATGAAAACACTTCTAGTGATATATAATTCACTATGCCTCTACTCTAACTAACCAAAGACTATGTGACCGTTTCTAACTTCGACTATCACTCCTGTATCTTACTCAACTAACTCTCGTCATTGGATCTCTTAACTATTCTCGTAACTCCCGTCGCTAACTAATGTCCAAATCCAGTCGTATTTAAACTCCTAACGTCCCCACCTTACTTTTCCTAATTATGTCACAGTCTCCTTCGGTATTGTCCTCACCTAAGGATCTTCTTATCTTAAAAAATAGAAGGGGATTGTCCCTGTCTCTAAATAGTTACCGGTACATACTTTGCCGCATAGAAACTCGGCATTCTATAGAATGCCTAGGCAATGTATGAAGTAGCAATTATTTCATACTTTGCCGGAAAATTCAGGCATTCACACATTGCCGGTAATTTATATATATGTATGCCTGGTGGTTTTAGGCAAAGTATAAATTTTTTAAATTGTGCATACTTTTCCTAGGCATTCTATACTATGAGTAGGCATTGTATAGATTGACTAGTGTCGTTTAGGCAATGGGTGTTGTGCGGTTGCATTACCTTTAGTTGCGCTTTCAGTTCTCTTAATCTTGAATAATACTTTTTAAGCTCTCTGTCCTTTTCCTTATCGTATTCTGCCTACCACATCTTCGAATATGGGGTCTCTTTCAGCTTTCGACATTTTTGTGCACGTATAACTGACCTCACCATACAAGGGTCATCGCCTAACTAACTGTTTTTCACTGTCCAGCTACACACACACACAGAGACCCACATAGAATACAACTAAGTACCGTATTCAAACCCTCAGCGCACACAGTCACTGTGACAGTGTATATAAGCATGAGAGTAACAGACTTTGTTTTTTCACGGTCAATAGATTTTTAAATTCAACTATTGCATCAAGTGATTGTTGACTAAAACTGAAACGAAAACTGAATCCGAGGAAGGGAGGAAAATATAACACACACACAAATAATAATAATTGTACACCGAGGAGTTACTTTATAGAACCTAGTATAATAATACAATAATACTGATAATAATAAATATATATAATGACATAATTGAGTTCATTGTATAGATCTTTATGACTGGTGCTGAATGACTTACAGTATAAAATATATTCCTGTGCCCCAGTAATAACACTTACCAGTCTGTGACCTTGTTGTACTTGTTTTCACACACGACTGATGGCTGATTCAGAATATAATACGTTCTTTCTTCCCCGAGTGAATCATGTATTCACAGTGAGAGTTCACAGTGAGAGTTCACAGTGAGAGGAGTACACAGTGAGTACACAGTGCTATGAAGACATCTAATTGTCTAATCTGGACACGTGCTGTAGTATTGATCAATTCCACATAACACACCCATTTTTCTTTGTTTATTTATAGATCCTACAACGATGACCTCATGGTGCATACCAATAGTGAAAATAAAATCAATCTATGTAAGTAAATATTAGCCTGAACGTTATTACAAAATTCGGCGTCTTTCTCTGGTATGGTAGAACTGAGTTTTATTTATTAAGAGACTCACTAGTTGACATTGAGAAGTAGGTCATAGTACTGTTTGGTTTATATTCAATGGTTCGTAAGAAACTGACACAGCTTGGTGCACAAACTATTGCGCAATGTCCTGTCTCATTGATTTCTTCAACTGAAATGTCCCAGTGCGCAGAGTGTGTTTAGTAAGTCCGCAGTTCTCAACTTATTGGACGCGTACCCCAAGGGATGCGAAAGCTAATGTACGGATACGCAGAGACATAATTTTCGTTTAAAATAACCCAGACTTTAAACAACTTAAGTGTGAGGGGTACCGGACAGTACCAGTGGACAAACAACTTACGTGTGAGGGGTACCGGAAAGTACCAGTGGACAAACAACTTACGTGTGAGGGGTACCGGACAGTACCAGTGGACAAACAACTTACGTGTGAGGGGTACCGGACAGTACCAGTGGACAAACAACTTACGTGTGAGGGGTACCGGACAGTACCAGTGGACAAACAACTTACGTGTGAGGGGTACCGGACAGTTCCAGTGGACAAACAACTTACGTGTGAGGGGTACCGGACAGTACCAGTGGACAAACAACTTACGTGTGAGGGGTACCGGACAGTACCAGTGGACAAACAACTTACGAGTGAGGGGTACCGGACAGTACCAGTGGACAAACAACTTACGAGTGAGGGGTACCGGACAGTACCAGTGGACAAACAACTTACGTGTGAGGGGCACCGGACAGTACCAGTGGACAAACAACTTACGTGTGAGGGGTACCGGACAGTACCAGTGGACAAACTTTCGCGAAAATAGATGCGGACCGCGGCTCTAGCCCTAGACGTTCTATAGATGTTCGCTAGAGGAGTTGAAACACATTTTGTTTGGACTGTAGTTGTTCAAGTGGCCCTTTATGTGGGCGAGTTTGTCGCTGTTTACAGGGTAGGCCTAACAAATGATGACGCTGTTTACAGAGTAGGCCTAACAAATGATGACGCTGTTTACAGAGTAGGCCTAACAAATGATGACGCTGTTTACAGAGTAGGCCTAACAAATGATGACGCTGTTTACAGAGTAGGCCTACCAGATGTTGAAGCACTCTTATCATTTCACTTCAATTAAAAGAGCTGAATATCGAGAGGGTTAGGAAAAAATTTATTGAAAATAGATTAAAGTTTAGATTAAAACTTTATTAAAGCAGATTAAAAGTCCTTGTCATAGCAATGGAAGCTAATTTAGTCACCCAGTATAGCTTTCTTAATTTAGTCACCCAGTATAGCTATCTTAATTTAGTCACCCAGTATAGCTTTCTTAATTTAGTCACCCAGTATAGCTATCTTTATTTAGTCACCCAGTATAGCTATCTTAATTTAGTCACCCAGTATAGCTTTCTAAATTTAGTCACCCAGTATAGCTATCTTAATTTAGTCACCCAGTATAGCTATCTTAATTTAGTCACCCAGTATAGCTATCTTAATTTAGTCACCCAGTATAGCTATCCTAACGAAACGATATGCGATTATTCTTAAAATGTATTGTTCCAGGAATCGCTTCGTTTATCAATGGGACAAAACACATCATTTTTATTTGACTAGCTTTTGTAGATGTCTAAAAGAATCGACTTTTTAACCGCTATGGATGTTTTAAAATTAACCAAAGGCCATTTCATTATAGCAAAAAAAAGAAATCTTTTGATACTCTATGAGGCAGATATAAAGCCTAGCACATTTTGAAAGTTTAGACGCAACTGACTCAGTACAATCGATCGATAATAGCACCAAAGGCTGTAATGTATGCCCGCCGGTTCCCCTCACATGTAAGCTCGCAGATAAATGCAGTTATTCTTATAACGGGACGCGATTAACGTTTGATTGGAATAAAGTAAACTATTGCCACATATAAATCTATTTTCATAAATATATTGAAGTGAGAGACACGCTGAAACATACCAATCTATTGACAGGACAGGAGATACACATATAAACAGACACATATAAAAAAGCGATAACCAGACTCACTGCAGACATAATCTACTGACAGAATGTACAGGCAGTCTAACTGACACATACACTAATCAATTGACAGTAGATACAGACATGGAGATACATGCAGACGTATTGAACTTCTATTGACATGGGACATACAGAATTTATGATAGGCTTGTGAGTCGCCCCTGGACTATGATAGGTGTATGAGTCGCCCCTGGACTATGATAGATGTATGAGTCGCCCCTGGACTATGATAGGTGTGTGAGTCGCCCCTGGACTATGATAGATGTATGAGTCGCCCCTGGACTATGATAGATGTATGAGTCGCCCCTGGACTATGATAGATGTATGAGTCGCCCCTGGACTATGATAAATGTTTGAGTCGCCCCTGGACTATGATAGATGTATGAGTCGCCCCTGGACTATGATAAATGTTTGAGTCGCCCCTGGACTATGATAGATGTATGAGTCGCCCCTGGACTATGATAGATGTATGAGTCGCCCCTGGACTATGATAGATGTATGAGTCGCCCCTGGACTATGATAGATGTGTGAGTCGCCCCTGGACTATAGTAGGTGTATGAGTTGCCCCTCTCCACCTTGCTGTGGACTTGACGTAAAATCAAAGTCCTGGTTGATCCTTTGCTCCTGGCCTCCCAAGCGGCTCCCTAGTTTGCCTATATATAAGAACGGGCCTGAATGTTTTCTTGATAGAGACTAACCCTATTCTTTGATGAGTAGTCTTTTTAAAAGTCTCTCAATGTGTAATTTATAAAATTTGATAAAGGATTCCGAAGTGTCATTATAAGAATTGATTTTTTAGAAAAAATATATGTAATGGATTTTTTTAGGTATTTAAGTGTTTTTTGCATATTTTGAAGACACTGAATTTTCAATTTTTAGGAAATGATTACAGTTGGCAGTTTCTAAACGTCTTACCTGTATCTATATAGAAATAGATTTTCATGTAATAGAAAATTCCAAGAGATAAACAGGCACAGTTGTTCTTATTATCATTGAATACAATTGATTTTTTTTTCAATACAAATACACATTGTACTTCATTTGTAATGAGCTTATCAGTTTATCGCTTGCTTTAAGTATATTAATGTTGAAATATGTATGCTGTCTATATACACGAGCTAAACATTTCATTTAATATTAATTTATTTGGAATACACCTTGAGTAAACATTGAAAATAATTGCATTTATTTGAAGACATATTACTCTTTCTTACATTCAACACCCATTACCCCAGACAGACACACACACACACACACACACACACACACACATTATACACCCTCTCCCCCAGACAAACACACACACACCCATCGCAAACACGGTCGTGAGAATAAAATGGTGCATTCTTTATGGAAGTGTTTCATAAAATTAACAAATTTTGCATGGCTATATTTTTAATTGTCCTTTATTGATATAAATTTTTATCTGACTCTTTTCGAAAGAACAGACTTTAGTTTATAAATTCCATTATAATGATGAGGTTAAAAAAAACGCAGTTTAGTGAATGTATTAAACTTTGTGTGTTAATTTCAGAACTGATTGATGACAGACGAGTTTTTTTCTCAATAAGCACGTCACATTACATCTGAAGCATAACTTAACAATTATAGAACTTTTTTATTTTAGCCTTTGTGATCTGAAATAAAATAATTATCTCTTTACATGACTGTAGATTAATTTTGTACTATGAACTTAACAAATAAACTGCATTGCCTTTGTCGCTCTATGAAACAAAAATTAACTATTAGCTTAAATGCTAAGATTCAAGATCTGTTGTATTGAAAAAAAGGGGAACAAAAAAATTGGCAAGAAAAAAAGTCATAAATGTTTTTGTGTGTTGTGTTTACAACATTACTGAAATGTAGAGGATAATACACTAGATGAATATATCTCGTCCAAATGATTTGAATATATTGTTTGCACTGTTGTAGTCAATAAATTACACACAGGTCAGTGTACGTGACGATGAAAAGGATCAACGCCACAGCACTGACCACGTCATGCCAGACTGCCTGGGTGGCGTCAGATTTCCGTGGGGTGGACTGGTCGCCATCTTTAGTGGTCGTATTCATTCTGGACCCTGACAGTGACATAGAGAGATTCGTGATTAGAAGTACAAAAACATTTGTGTGTGTATGCTTATGTGTGTTGGAGTGTCTGTGTGTGTATGTATTAGAGTGTCTGCGTGTGTGTGTTTGAGTGTCAGCGTGTGTGTGTTTGAGTGTATGTGTGTGTGTGTTTGAGTGTCTGTGTGTGTGTTTGAGTGTCTGTGTGTGTCTGTATTAGAGTGTCTGCGTGTGTGTGTTTGAGTGTCAGCGTGTGTGTGTTTGAGTGTATGTGTGTGTGTGTTTGAGTGTCTGTGTGTGTGTTTGAGTGTCTGTTTGTGTCTGTATTAGAGTGTCTGCGTGTGTGTGTTTGAGTGTCAGCGTGTGTGTGTTTGAGTGTCTGTGTGTGTGTGTTTGAGTGTCTGTGTGTGTGTGTTTGAGTGTTTGTGTGTGTATGTGTTTTAGTCTATGTGTGTGTATGTGTTTAAGTGTCTGTGTGTGTATGTGCTTGAGTGTCTTGTCTGTATATGTTTGAGTGTCTGTGTGCATGTGTTTGAGTGTCTGTGTGTATGTGTTTGAGTGTCTGTGTGTTTGAGTGTCTGTGTGTCTGTGTGTGTATGTGTTTGAGTGTATATGTGTCTAAGTGTCTGTGTGTATGAGTTTGATCGTCTGTGTGTCTGTATGTGTTTGAGTGTATGTGTGTTTTAGTGTGTATTAATTATGGTGATCGATTCACAGATAAGTATATCTCATTACCTCAATCACTTGTCACTAACTATATAGACCATCAATCACTATATAGACCTTAACACCCTTACATCACAAAGACAACATATAAAATATTGAGAACTAGTAATTCATCATAAAATATCACTGTCTTGTAAAATAGATTTGAATAATTTTGAGGCTATCAACACAGACTATAATTTCTAAATAGCTTGTAAAACACTTTTGAAAATCATTGCCCGAAGAGGGTGGAAGGTGGGGAGGAAACACTTTTATATGCTTGTTTGTTTTTTTACTGCCAGGAGCTTACTTTAGACTTTAAAGTTAATTTAAAAGTAACTATCTCGCAAATTTTAACGAATCTCGAAACCAGCAGAGAGTTTTTAAGTAGGCCATTCTATCACCTTGGAATCAATCAAATTATGAAAAGTAATGATATTTATGAAACGTAATCTTAATTCATAGACCAGGGACCACCAGAACCCTTATGAAACAAATAAAAAGCGTTGAGATTGAATCGATCATGCGGCCCGAACTCATCATTCACTCATTATCCAGCCCGGGTGTAAACAGATTTGGTAACCCTCGTTCTAAACGAAGGAAGTCAGTCAAAAAAAAACAGAATTATGAGAATGTTAAGTACCAGAACGGTACCAACGAGTAGGTTCAGCAGATTTGACATTCGAATCCTGCAACCAGTTCCTTAACCCAATTCTAAAATACTTGACCTATAGCTAGTCAATTATTTCATCGATTCGGCCAAGATCAGTACATCTTCAGTTCAGAGGCTTTGGATAATTACTAACATTACACATATCAAATTAATTTAGTTTTTATTTGCATTGAGAAAAACAACTGTAACAATGTCACAGTGACACAAATAGGAATGAGGACAAGTATACCTGTAGTAGTAGTAGTAGTGGTAGTAGTAGTGGTAGTAGTGGCCTCGTCGTAATCTGGGTCAATAATAATAGTAGTGAGCTCTGGATTGAGGGCCGTCGGCCTTCTCTGTGAGTTAGCTGACAATAATATTTACAAGTAAACAAATCAATATGTAACATTAGTTAGCTGACAATATTATTTACAGGTAAACAAATCAATATGTAACATTAGTTAGCTGACAATATTATTTACAGGTAAACAAATCAATATGTAACATTAATTAGCTGACAATAATATTTACAGGTAAACAAATCAATATGTAACATTAGTTAGCTGACAATATTATTTACAGGTAAACAAATCAATATGTAACATTAGTTAGCTGACAATATTATTTACAGGTAAACAAATCAATATGTAACATTAGTTAGCTGACAATATTATTTACAGGTAAACAAATCAATATGTAACATTAGTTAGCTGACAATATTATTTACAGGTAAACAAATCAATATGTAACATTAGTTAGCTGACAATATTATTTACAGGTCAACAAACCAATATGTAACATTAGTTAGCTGACAATATTATTTACAGGTAAACAAATCAATATGTAACATTAGTTAGCTGACAATATTATTTACAGGTAAACAAATCAATATGTAACATTAGTTAGCTGACAATATTATTTACAGGTAAACAAACCAATATGTAACACTAGTTAGCTGACAATAATATTTACCGGTAAACAAACCAATATGTATCATTAAAATGCAATTATTTACAGCCAGTTTTTCAATTATGTTATACATTTTGTTTAGTACATTTCAATACGTTTCTTATGGTTCGGATCTTTAAATGTAAATTTCACTTGCAACTCTAAATCAATCTCATATGATTGTGCAAAAAGTCAGCTACTGGAAATTAAATTCCAAAATAAAACACATTTTTTTCGCTTTCATTTGTTTGTTTTTTTGTTGTTTTTTTTTACATTTCAATTCACAAAAAATGATCAAATTTAGTTTACAGCTAAGGCAGAGACTTGCAGAGACATTGAGGGGTAGGGGGAGGGCTTGGGCGAATAACAATGGAAGAGGCTCCTCGGGTCAGCCATGACAGAGTGTGTGTGTTGTGTGTGTTGTGTGTGTATGTGTGTCCTAGTGTGTTGTGTGTGGGTTGTGTGCATTGTGTGTGTGTGTACTGGGTATGTTGTGTGTGGGTTATGTGGGTTGTGTGTATTGTATGTGTTGTGTATGTGTTTTCTGTGTGTGTGGTGTGTGTCGTGTATGTGTGTTCTGTATGTGTGTGTTGTGTATGTGTGTTCTGTGTGTGTTGTGTATGTGTGTTATGTGTGTAATGTGTTGTGTGTGCGTTGTGTGTGTTGCGTGAGGGTAGTGTGTGTTTTGTGTGATGTGTGTATGTTATGTGTGCTGTGTGTGTTGTGTTTGGTGTGTGATGTGTCTATTGTGTGTTGTGTGTGGTTTGTTTGGGATGTGTGGTGTGTGTGTGATGTTGTGGTGTGTGTGTGTTGTGCTGTGTTGTTTGTGTGATGTGTTTGTGTTGTGTGTGTGGTCTGAGTGGTGTGTTTTTAGTATTTTATATGTGTTATGTGTGTTGTGTTTGTTTTGTGTTTGTTGTTTGTGTTGTGTGCGTTTTGTGTGTGTGATTTATGTGTGTTGTGCGTGTTATGTCTGTTAAGTGTGTGTTGTATATGTGTTGTGTGTATCGTGTGTAATTTTTTTTTTGTATGTGTGTTGTGTGTGATGTGTTTGTGTGTGTTTTGTGTGTGTGTTTTTGTGATTTTTGTATGTTGTGTGTAACGTGTGTGTAATGTGTGCGGTGTGTGTTGTGTGTGTTGTGTCTATTGTGTGTGTGTTGTGTGTGGTTTGTTTTTGATGTGTGATGTGTGTATGTGGTGAGTGTGTGTTGTGTGTGTTGTATGTGTGCTGTGTGTGATGTATGTGTGCTGTGTGTTTGGTGTGCGTGAGTTTTGTGTGTGATGTTTGTGTGTTTTGTGTTTTTTGTGGGTGTTTTGTGTTCGGTGTGGGTTGTGTGGGTTGTGTATATTGTGTGTGTATTATGTGTGTGGATTATTTGTGATGTGTGGTGTGTGTATGTGGTGACTGTGTGGTGTGTGTGTTGTCTGTGTGGTGTGTTGTTTGGTATTTTCTATGGCGTATGTGTGTGAGTGTGAAGTCGTTGTAATGATGAGATTAAATCTCTTAGATCATGCATGATGCCTTTCTTTTATCCTATATACGATAGTGTAGTGGCCATGGAGGCACCACGGGAGACATAACCATGACCTGAAAATTCACTGGTCCTCACTGGATATGGCAACAGGTACTTTCATGTCGACAGTCAAGCGCTTTACATCATCGACGACAGATTGTAGAAACTGTCATTCGACTGGATACTTGCAATACACTGTCATTCGACTGGATACTTACAATACACTGTCATTTGACTGGATACTTGCAGTACACTGTCATTCGACTGGATACTTACAGTACACTGTCATTCGACTGGATACTCACAGTACACTTTCATTCGACTAGATAACTACAGTACACTGCCAATCGACTGGATACTTACAGTACACTGCCAATCGACTGGATACTTACAGTACACTGCCAATCGACTGGATACTTACAGTACACTGCCAATCGACTGGATACTTACAGTACACTGTCATTCGACTGGATACTTACAGTACACTGTCATTCGACTGGATACTGACAGTACACTGTCATATGACTGGATACTTACAGTACACTGTCAATGTGGAGACGAGCCAGACAGGTGAAATCTTGCCGTTATTCAACAGACACCTGTAGTAACCCCCATCACTCTGTTTGGCACGGTTAATGTACAGAGTTATTCCAATGTTGTCCACATTGTTACACATGTCACACGGTTGGCTGTAGTCATAGAATGTGACGTTGCCCGTGTCGTATCTCCAGAATGAGTTATTGACATACTGTTTTTCAAAATATATTAACCCATAAACTTTAAGAGAAAATATGCAAAAATAACCTGCATAAAAAAAAATCAATCATCTATTTTCTCTTTTTAAACATAAATAATCAGGACTACATATATTTATTATTTAAATTTACTTGTACAATCTAGGTTTATTGAAACCTACGTTTACTTTTTTTTTAAAGGCTGTCCATGCTCACTGACTGACTTGTTAACCTGCCCGTGTTCACGTACTGTTTTAACCGATATTTTTGCTATGTCTATTTTAGCCTGTCCGTGTGCTATGGCTATTTTAGCCTGTCCATATGCTCTGGCTATTTTAGCCTGTCCGTGTGCTATGGCTATTTTAGCCTGTCCGTGTGCTCTGGCTATTTTAGCCTGTCCGTGTGCTCTGGC
Organism: Bulinus truncatus; assembly: GCA_021962125.1. Taxonomy (NCBI): domain Eukaryota; kingdom Metazoa; phylum Mollusca; class Gastropoda; family Planorbidae; genus Bulinus; species Bulinus truncatus. The sequence goes on from JAGDYQ010000238.1 coordinate 717,236, forward strand.
TATTTTAGCCTGTCCGTGTGCTCTGGCTATTTTAGCCTGTCCGTGTGCTCTGGCTATTTTAGCATGTCCGTGTGCTCTGGCTATTTTAGCCTGTCCATGTGCTATGGCTATTTTAGCCTGCCCATGTGATCTGGCTATTTTAGCCTGTCCATGTTCTCTGGCTATTTTAGCCTGTCCATATGATCTGGCTATTTTAGCCTGTCCATGTGCTCTGGCTATTTTAGCATGCCAATGTTCGCATACTACTTTTTCCTGTCTATGCCTACTTAATATTTTATTCTGTAGGTACTGACTGATGTTATGCGCCTGTCGATATTGACTTACGATTTGAGTATATCCACTTTCCCAAATGAACTCGGCCAATTTTTCTTCATGTTCGAGACCGAGATTTATTCTTGTTAAAACTAAACTGCAAACACATTTGTACACAGGGTTCTTTGCAAGTTTTGATGCAGAACAATTTACAGTGAGAGAATCTCCTTCAAACACCTCGGTTTTGTCCAGAATAAAAGAGTTAGAACATTGCACTGGAAAGTAGATGAAAAAAGAATCCATAACGGGGGATCGACTATCTGGGTTTATTTATAAATATATTTTATGTGGACATGAACATGTCTTATATGATCTGTGGGCAAACAAGTTCGACCAATAGAGCTCTTCAAATTAAAACAAAAAAAAAAAACATGAAAAGATGGCATTTTTTAGCATTTTTTTAAAACTTTAATAATACTTAATACTTTAGTTATATTTAACACTTAGGTCCTATTTAATACTGTAATATTATTACTTTAATGCTATTTAAAATTTTAATGCTATTTAATAATTTAATGCTATTTAATAATTTAATGCTATTTAATAATTTAATGCTATTTAACATTTTAATGCTAATTCATAATTTAATGGTGTTTAATGTTTGTTTGGTATTAAATTAAAGTTTAATCAAGCACACACTGTTTGGGGGGATCACGTGAATTATTTTCTCTTTATAAAGTTCACTGCACAGTTAGGATACAACACATATAAACAAAATGGGAGTTTGCTAATGATGTTGACTATGATGATGTGTTTGGTGTTGCTAACTTTTCTTTTCAGATGACAAGCGTCTTATTAATAATGCTTGCAGTGATGTAGTGAGCTTAACTCGAGCCCTGGGCACAATACCCTTTTAGCGCCCCCCCCATTGAAAAACCATATAATATTATATGTAAAATATACCATTTGGCGCCCTTTTGTTTGTAGCGCCCAGGGCATGATGGCCCTCCATTGCCCCCCACCCCTCCTTCACTATGCCACTGAATGCTTGTGTTATTAATGATGTTTTTGTTATTAATTATGTTTGTGCTATTAAAATGATGTTAGTATTGTTACAGATGCTGGTGATGTTGGTATTGTTATAGATGTTGGTATTGTCCTATATATATATATATATATATATATATATATATATATAATAATAATAATAATAATAATAATAATAATAATAATAATAATAATAATGAGCAGCAATATCTTCAATCCAGACCAAGAAGCAAGCAATCACTAATAGATAGGAGCCACTCACATATATTATAAAGCATACCAATTATCGAGCATCGACCCCCTACCCTCTCTCCCCCATCATAACAAGTGTCAGCACCCAAACTTGCCCCGGGGTAAATATATTATCTCTACGAATGCAATAAAAGTTTATGGGCAATGACGTCAAAGACGGACATTAGGCCTTCAGCCCCCAACCTATTAGTGTCCACTCAGAGCCCAACATTATAATTCCCTTTTCTATTTCGTTTTTTTAAATGGGACCAATATTTTCTTCTGTGCCAGGTACCTCAACTGACAAAAGTCCCTAGATAAATATTTTATGTATGGATTGAATATAGACGGCGATGTTACAGTAAAATAGAAAATATAAAATTGAAACATTTGAAACGTGGCACGCTTTATATAATCTATGATTATGTTTGACTTTTTATTAATGTTAAAATAAGTTTGTAAACTTTGAATGGATATGTTTGATCAATCTATTATCTACAAAAGATATGCATTTAAAGGGCAGCGGCATCGTTAACATTCTGGAGCCCGCCCCATAGAAAATTAAAGAGCCCTTGACAATCATTTCCTCTATTGAAGTCATGTGGGGACACCATTGTGAGCCCCCTCGCCATATCTATCGACAACAATGTTATCGGGCCCTTTATAGTGATGTTATTGGGCCCTCTATAGTAATGTTTTGGGGCCCACTATAGTAATGCAGACGTATGACGTATAAAAAAATAAAATAAACAGAATATAACTAAAAACAGACATCCCCCTTCCTTTAAATGATTATTTAATATGTGAACGGTCCATTGGCAAAAGAAAAATGATGAAAAAAACATCCATTCAGTTACATCTGCTAACTTATCAAACCAATACTGCTGTTGTGTAATATCAGATACAGTCAGTATTAAGCAACACCTTGTTTTTCACAATGAATTATGTTATTATACTGTACTTAAAAATTATAGGCTTGATTAACTCTACCTAGCTCTGAAACAATTTTCATACATTTTATGCTTGTTAAAGCTTTTAAAAACTTACTATTTTGGATGTAATAAGCGAAATAAATGAAATTATACCATAGGTTCATTTTGTTTTGAATATTATTAAATTTTACAAGAATGCATGCTACAACGAGCGAAGTCAGATGTATAAAATCACTTTTAGGAATGAAACAAATTGGTTCATTTTTTCTGAGTTTCAAATAACTTACATGGTGCGCAAATTTAAACATTGCAAATTTAATCCTAATAGCTGTCTGGTAATGAGGTAAATAGAAGTGTTTGATGATTCGTTGCAATAAAACGAAATTAAGATGTTAAAAATGAATCTGTTAGTTGGAAAATAAATACTAAGAAATGTTTATATTAATAGTAAAACGCATTACAATCTTTTTTTTTTTTGTTAAGCCTCTGTAAGTTTGAGAAATGTATCTTTTAGATATTTTGAACAGATTATTTTATCCAAACGTGGTAGACAGTAAAAACTCTGATATCTAGACCTTATTGACTCTGGATCTCATTCGCTGCTATGACATACTGATCGAAAATCACACAAAATCAGATTTTGGCGGTTAAATGGCTACAATTGACTGTATGTACTGAGTCAAACACAATTTAGTGTATGTACTGAGTCAAACACAATTTACTGTACTATTGAGTCAAACACAATTTACTGTATGTACTGAGTCAAACATAATTTACTGTATGTACTGAGTCAAACACAATTTACTGTATGTACTGAGTCAAACACAATTTACTGTATGTACTGAGTCAAACACAATTTACTGTATGTATTGAGTCAAACACAATTTACTGTATGTACTGAGTCAAACACAATTTACTGTAACTAAGTCAACAAAAAAATAGAAACTGTACATGAGTCCCAGGGATTTGAAATTATGCACATACACACAAACCTCACACAGTAACACACACTCCTCACACAGATACACACACAGACACACACACACAGACGCAAAGGTACACAGACACGCACACACACAGACTCACACAGACACACACACCGACTCACACAGACACACACAAAGACTAACAAACATAGAGACAAACACAGACTCAAACAGACTCACGCACACAGACAAACACACAGAACCACACACACAAAGACAGACTCACACAGATACACACAGACTCACATAGGCACACACAAACAGATTCTCACGGACACAAACACAGACTCATACAGACTCACACACAGACTCACACCGACTCACACAGACACACGCACAGAGACTAACGCAGACTCACAGAGACACACAAACAAACGCAAACACAAACTAATACCGACACACACAAATACATACTCACACAGACATACCCATACAAACACAGACTCACACAGACACACATAGACACACACAGACTCACACAGACGCACACACAGACTCACACAGACATACATAAATACATACAGACTCATACAGACACACACGAACAAAGACTCACAGACACACACACAGAGAGACTCACGCAGACACACACACACAAACAGAATTACCTAGACACACACAGACTCACAAAGACTTACATAGACACAGACAGACACAAACAGACTAACAAAGACTTACACAGACACACACAAACACACACATACTCACACACACACAGACACGCACATGGACTAACACACACAAACACAGACTTCCGCAGACATACACAAACACACACACAAACACAGACTTACACAGACACACACAAACACAGACTTACGCACACACACAAACACACACTCATACAGACACACACAAACACAGACTCACGCAGACACACACAAACAGTCACACACTAACACAGACCTACTCAGACGCACTCAAACACAGGCTTACGCACACACACACAAACACAGACTTACGCAGACACACAGAAACACAGACTTACGCAGACACACACAAACACATACTTACGCACACTCACAAACACAGACTTACGCAGAAACACACAAACACAGACTTACGCAGACACACACAAACACAGACTTACGCAGAAACACACAAACACAGACTCATACAGACACACACACACACAAACACAGACTCACACAGATACACACACTAGGGTGATAACTATTTTCATTATTTTTCGTAACCAACATGAAACCCCTCACATTCGAGGAACATTTGTATGTAGATGACAGTAGCAACATTAATTTTTTTTTTAAATTGAAAAAAAGTTCCCCCACCTTTTCATTTTTGTTTTCACATATCGCGCAGTTTAACTATCGGTAACTGAATTTTTACATGACTTACTAGACTGCTTTTAATCACATTCCAGTCATCTGTTTCCATTTGTTTATAAACAAGGCATCTACCCTCATCTTCTAAACAGAATAGGGATCCAAGAATTCCATCTGTTGAAAAGCTAGTCAATCTCACACGGATGCCCACAAACCGTCAAATTCTTGGAAACTTCACTTTTCTGTTCAATAGCAAGAAAAGGCGACTGGATCGAATCAAAATTATGATTACGGATATATAATTGCTCTTGAGAGAATTTCTAGAATTTCCGCTATTATCCAGCGCACTAATCAGAAAGAAACTCAATTGTCTGTTTGATTTATATGACAAAAACAAAAAGAAACCGTCTGATAAATTTACTACAACACTTTCTAAGTTATTTGATGTCACCAACGTTAATGGAAAATGGAAAAGGAGGATAAAGAGCTCTACCAGAGGCAAGTTAAGAGTGGAGGAAAGATTGGTTATTCAATGGTCAAACAAGCCCCTTTAGAATCAATCCACCCAAGAAAATGAATCCGACTATCCAAAACTCAATCTCAAGCCAGCTCTTCTCAATCGCAGCCTACACAAACACATACAACTGTCTCACAACCTACACAAACACATACAACTGTCTTATAATCTTCGGATTCTGAAACCTCTGCTTCTTCACCCGACTCGACAACCTATTCTTCCACGTCATCTTCTCCTGAATGCAAACCGAAATAATAAAGAGCAAGCACTACAACAGCGGGTTTGCTAGTACTGAAAAACAAAATTTCTACACATAAAGCATAAGACGTTCTTGCAACTATTGCTGAACAGGGTCATGATGTGCCGGTTGCAAGTCAGGCGGGTGTTTGGAAACGAGTAATCTCTGAAGGACGGAAAATGAAAACCAAAATTTTTCAAAAACTTCAAAGCAAAGAACCCTATTGTCTCCAGTTTGATGGTAAAAAGAGTGCAAGGGGAAGAGTATCAAGTAGTTCTGCTGAAAATATGACAACCGAAATAAAACTCGGTAATCTTAAATGTGAGAGTGGTTCTATCGCGGCCATTCATCAGCTAATTGATGAATATGATGCTTGGGAAAATATTTGCGTGATAATATGCGACATGACCGCAGTAAATGCTGGTCGTTTGCTCGGGATTGTAAAGCTCATACAGGATGATGTCTTGAGCAAGGACTTTCAGAAGCCACAATATATTGGCTGTCAGCACCATGTACTCGACCTCTTTCTGAAACGTCATGAATTTTCTTATTCAAGAGCCAACGAGCAAACCAGAACTCAACTATTCATTCATTGACAAATTAACGCAAAACTATGTCACTCTTCAGGCTGATTACCGCCTCGTTGTGACAGATGATGTTAGCACAGGCGAGAACCCTGGATGGCGAGATGATTTCAAGTTCGTTTTATGAATTATGTCAGGCATATCGTCATTACAAACCAACTTCACGTTGGCCTCGGATCAGCTGGAAGAAACTACCAAATTTACACTAGGCAAGATGGAACTCACATGCAATATATACTATTATAGCATTATTTCTTATACCAGAGTGGTGCAACATCCTCGCTCCTGCTTGCAACTTCATCTGCTACGAATAGGCAAATGCTTGGTTCAATTCGCAGCACTACAATAAAGCGTCCGTCAATGAACTGTTTACACTCATCGGGATAAAATGCAAGAACGCAATTAAGTGTTTAAAGACGCATTGGTCATTCGGGAATTCATAAATTGACATTCCCAGATCTAACCAAATTGCTGAACGTGCTGTGAAACATATGGAGGAATTTCGAGAAAATTTGCATTTTTGAATCTGAAGTTCATAGGAAAAATATGTTTTACACATTTCTTGTACATTCTGTACATATTACTAACTGTTCTATATCTTATTTGTTAATACAAGTTGATTAGTTATTATTATTACTCTTTTGAATTAAGCTAAAAAAAAAACTTGTCCTTTTTTTTTTTTGAAAAAAAAATTTTTTTCACTTTTTTCTTCCGAAAAAGGGGGAGGTGGGGGAACTTTTTTAAAAAAAATCAAAAATGCGATGATATTCTTAAATTACACATAAAAGTTCCTCGATTGCAAGTGGTTTCATAAAATTTTTTTTTTTTGTTATCACCCTAACACACACACAAACACAGACTTACGCACACACACAGAGACTCATGCAGACACACACTGTTACGGGCTCTTTTGTAGATACACACAGCCAAATACACAGATAAGTCAACACTTATTAATTTGAAATATAAAATAATGCACTTTATTTTAAAGTACTCGTGACTGCACGACTGTATCTCTCAAACTCTAATATCACACTGACTAAACTAACTTCCAACTGCTTGCTCGTTTCGATCGAGTTCTGGTTTCCGTCCGAATCCCGGTGTGTGGGGAATAGGGGGAGGGGCGTTTCGGACATCAAAGCCTGACTCAGAGATTTGACCTGAGTCCAGTATGGCTTTGATCTCGGTCACTTTAAACTGTGCTTCACTGACCACAGCCCTTTAAGGGGTGGGGATAAAAGGAACGTAATATGGGGTACTGTGGTAGAGTGGGGTTCGATCTCAACACACACAAACACAGACTTATACAAACACACACACAGACTTACGCAGACACACACAAAGACTCACACAGACACAAACACAAACACAGACTTACGCAGACACACACAAACACAGACACACACACACAAACACAGACACACACACACACAAACACAGACTCATATTATACAATACAAAATGTATATTATATATTCTTCGTAAGCGTACAACAGTTTGGCAGGCTCTGACTAGGATAAAGCGTTTCTTGCGGCCGTCTTGGTTGTTTTCCTTCATTGAATAATTAGATGACACGTAAAATAATTGATGTGTCGATAACACCATTGATAAGTCCTTTAAATAATAATTATCAGTTTATTTTTCAATTTACATTAAAATATGTTGGGTGTGTTATAATTGATAAAGGTAAATACTATCCATAATCGCATGTAGGTCAAGAACGTGACACAACGCTTATCTATGGTGCAGAGCACATTATGTATGTGGTCTTTTTATTTTTATCTAAATAACAGCTATTGGCTAATAACATTTTCCATGAAAATGCTTTTCCCAGGAAAAGATATTCGAAAAAGACTACTTAAACAACTGCTATATGTATGCCTCAATTGTGTTTAACTGCTGAATAAACTAGAGAATGTTTAATAATTTAAGTTTAAAACGGATTAAAAACTGTAGAGTATTTTAGTTCATGCTTTGATTCCCAGGCAAGTAAATGAAAAAAATTAATGTTTAACAACGTTTTTTTTTTAATTTCAATTAAAAACAAAAATTAATTTTACAAAAATAAAATGGCCATTTATTAGCAAATTGACACTGGTTGACTTTCTATAGATAGTACATATTAAAGCTGCTATTTTTATAATCTTATGTTTAGTTTATTAGTTAGGTGGGTGTATCTGTAAATCATGTCACTCAATTATGGATCTGTTCTCGTTTAGACTATACTATTTTAATGATTTCGAAAACTATACCCTCTAACTCTAGTTCACTATCGACTTTGTTACCCAGCCGCCATTTTTATATTATCTAAATCAGGTTAAATGAGGGGGAAAAATCTTGACCAAGTTTAATTTTTTCAAACTAAAAAACTTAAAATAAATCTGAATATTTTTATTTAGGTATTAAAAAAAAATATAAAAATGCACTACAATTTTAAAAAAAAATTCCTTTAATCACTCAATAATTTTTATATATTATTATTTCACAAATTAAAGTAATTTAAGCTAAAGTTCTATAGAACGGCTACTATAGAATGTGTTAAGTCAATGCGTCCTGGGGATCGTAAGTAAGTAAAGTAAAGTTATTTGAGTTCAAACGGGACATCGGGGCAGATGAAGTGTAGAATTTATCTTTTTCTGAAGGGGTTGTGTGGTTAGCACAACGCCCAGCCGCCTTTACTCCCCAACAAGTCAGGTATCCATTTTAAGCTGGGTGGACTTGTGGGACGACTTTGAAACAAATTTAACCTGGAAAAATGTCCATGGTTCTCACCGAGGATCGAACCCAGGACACTCAGGTCGACAGTTGACCTAACGTAAATGAATTAAATCATACCTTCAGAAGGGGTGCAACACTGGCAGGTGCCGCACTACTTTTATGAAGTGCGTTTGGACTACCTAAATGAACAAACATAAAGAACAATATGGTCATTATATCCGTTCGTTTCAACTATACCGGCTAATGTTCTGATCGACCTTTGAGTAAAAAAAAAAAGCTTCTAAATAATATTAGACTCCACTGAAAATGTCCCACCCCAACAAATTCTTGAACGCATGCAAATACTAATCATACCAACCAACCATCTTAAGTAATAGAAGCCAGCCATGCTCAGTGGACTCATCTGGTTTTTTACTTGAAGATTATTGGCCTTTTACTTCATCTTCTACTTTTTCATTTTATTTATTTCACTTTCCTCTTTAATTATAAAATGATAAAAAAGATCTTAAAAAAAACCAATTTACAATAATATATGACAATTTGTATTTAGGCATATGTTATTCATTTAAATGTTGTTTTATAGGCACATTTCATATAAAATGTACTTACTGGAAACAGAAAGTATACGTTTCTATTGAAATAAAATAATTATTTCACATAAATGTCATCACATATATTTAATATCTTAATGTTCATTCATTGTAGTTTCAGATAGAAATGTCGCTGAATTCTAAAATTGACTTGCTGTTGATAGGTAACAGTGATGATGGGAAAAGTTCAACAGGAAACAGTATTTTAGGACGCGAAGTGTTTAAAATTAATAATTCTAAATCGACAGTGACCGCATCTTTTGACTTTGATTTCGTTCAAGTCAAAGGAAGAATTATAAAAATAGTGGATGGTCTTCGTACCGTTGATTATAGCGAGTGTGAGCAGAAAGAAGAAGATACTTTAAATGATCATCCAGCCTGCAGTAAAAAACCTGCTTTATTTAAAACTGTAGGACATGCTAAAAAAAGTGGGTCTAAAATGAACAATTTATATTTACACGAGATGGCTTGTTCCTTGGTTGCCAACCCAGATGGGTACCATGCATTCATTATTGTATTGAAGTTTGGAAAAGAAAATAAAGAAACATCTAAAATGTTTCTCAAAGCGGTTTTTGGCAAAGAATTTTCCATGAAGTGTTGTGTAATAGTCATGACAGGTGGCGATTTGTTTGAACAAGAGGTTCCTGGTATTACCTTCAAAGACTGGTGTCAGGAACAGACAGGACCTTTTAAAGATCTTTTATTGAAATGTAATAACAGAATTGTGCTGTTCAATAATAAAACTAAAGATAAGATGATCAAAGAGAAACAAGTTCAAGATTTATTTAGTATAATAGATCAAATGCAGGGTAAAAGATTTTGTAATGCGAATTTCAACAAAACAAAAAAGAGACTAACAAAGTTGATTGAAAAATTTAGTTGTCAACTGATCAGCGAGGAAATTTTGATGAAAACATATCTAGTACTATATGCACTGACGGAATGTGATGAGTCTTCCGGTGAATCCAAGAAACTGAAAAGTCTTTCACAGAATAACTCAGAGTTAGTACGTCATTTACAGGGTGTTGAAAGTGTCTCAGAATCATTCCATAGTATAGTTTTATCTATAAACACTACAGTCCAAGACATCCTAGATCTACAAAATGAAATTCGAGATGGACTGGCAAGGATTGTGTCTACTTTGACAGCCGAATGTTTAGAAGCGAAAGAGAAACTAAGAAATAAATTTAAATCTTCAGAGTCTCAAAGTACTGAAAGTGATACAGAACAGATTTATACCCTAAATATACTTAATGAGAAACTTGAAGAATGTGATATTTTACTTAAAAAACAGATAGAAACTAAAAAGCGAGCCTTTCAAAATGCTTCTAAACCTGATCTGCAAGCTCTGTTGACACTTACTCAAGAACTTGAAAAAGAATACTTACTCATTAAAAGTCAATACAAGGAAAACTTCTGGGCTCCTATAATAAAGGATATGACAATGGTAATAAATCTTAAAATTAATTCAATTTTTTAAATATTATTAATTATAAGACTTAATAATATTAAACATATGTTGTAAAGTAGTTCATTATCTAATAAAATAGAATTGGCTCTTTATCATACGTTTCAGGCTAATATTAACAAGCAAAGTAAAGTTGATATTCTTTTGATTGGGAGAACTGGTAATGGTAAAAGTAGTACCGGAAACAGTATCCTGGGACGTAAAATATTCACCAGCAGCAGCAACACAATGTCTGAGACTAAAGAAATGGACTTTGATTTCGCTGAAGTTGAAGGACGTATTGTTAAAGTAGTGGATGTTCAAGGTGTGAAAGACACAAATGAAACTACCGCCAGATCGACTGCTCTATTTATTCGTGAAATGGAGAAAGCAGTTGCAGCAAACCCCAAAGGTTACCATGCATTTTTGATTGTTGTGAGATATGGTAATAGATTTACGCAAGAGGAAAAAGAAAGTATCCAATTTTTAAAAGATGTATTCGGTGAAACTTTTGTTAAAGACTATTGCATCATTGTACTAAGTTTCGGTGATCAACTTCATCGCAATCAAATATCTCTTGAAGAATGGTGCCAGGTGCAGAAAGGTGATTTCAAAAACCTTTTAGAAGAATGCTGTGGAAGAATTGTTTTGTTTAATAATATATCTAATGACGCAGCTGAAAAGAAAAAACAAATATCTAAATTGTTTACGTTAATAGATCAGCTCAAAGGTAAAAGATATACGGATGATCACTTTAAAAGTGCGAAACAAACACAAATAGCGCTCTATTTGAAGCTAGAAGAGACTGAAATCAGGGACAAAGTGTTAGTCAAGACAAGACTTATAATAAACAAGCTCGAAAATTACAAATTATCATTACAAGATGAACTCGACAGACTGGAACAATTAATCACGGAGACTGAAGCTTTAGAGTCAGATTTAAAAGGGACTGACAAAGGCACAAATTTACTGAATGAATTAATTTTCAATGTCACGTCCATTAAATCTACAATCTCCAAGGAAATAAAACTTAATATGATAATGAGAGAAGATAAGGAAGCTTACAGGAAGTTGAAGGAAAAACGAGAAACTCAAGCGGCCAAAGAGAAGGAAACTTTGAAGAAATATTTTTCATCTTTGATTATAAAGTGTTCCGATAATGGTGATAAACAAAAATTGGAAAAAGAGTTGAATGAAAAACTGAAAAAAGTAGATGAAAAGAATAAACAGGTAGAAGAGGAAGAAGACTTAAAGTATTCAAAAAAAATTACAAAGAAACGCGAGAAAATAGCGTCAAAAAGAAAAGAAATAGAAAAAAGGTTTTTAGAAATCAAGCATGGATATATTTCTGGAAATGTTTTACAGTTAGTGAAGAATTTTTTTTCCCGTTCAAAACATAACACATAAGTCAATGAAACTAAAACCTATGGAAACGATTGAGTATTGAATATTTTTATTATAATTTTGTATTTTATTGTTATTCGCTATTTCATTAAACATAGATACAATTGTTGAATAATTTACATGAAATATAATGCTGACGTCGTTTACTTTTACTTCTTTGTTAAACTTGGAGCGAGATTAGGAGTCATTCACTAATTACGTAACACATTTGTGGGGAGGGCTGCTGAAGTGAGACAAGGACTGATAAAGAGTGTTAAAAAAAACCTTTACGAGGGGGATGCGGGGTGGGACACATAATCTAAAAAAAAAGTAATTTCTCCTTATCTAAGTTACGATTTTTGAAAAATAACGATAAAACCTCTCTTTCTTTCGTAAATTTAGTGTAAATGATTTGCCCAGTTATCTGAATATAAATATACAGCTATCATTGGATAAAAAATTCTTTACAAAAATAAATTCAATTTTTATATTGCTGATTTTTTTTAGGCTAAACTAAAATATGCGGTTTTTGTTTTTAAAAATATTTGTAAAAGTATGTACAGATGGTGCTGTATGACTCTTCATCCGTTCTTTTTAAACTTTTTCTTTTAAATATTATGAACATTTTCTGTAATTAAAAAATAACACGAATTCTGGTGTTATTACTAGTTTGAATGTCATAAGCACATGAAGAAAAAATGAATAAAAATACAAGTCACTGATGGTTTTAATATTACATGAGTAATTGTTTCCATGTATTCTATTAATCACACGTCTTTATTTAATCACACGTCTTTATTTAATCACACGTCTTTATTTAATCACACGTCTTTATTTAATCACACGTCTTTATTTAATCACACGTCTTTATTTAATCACACGTCTTTATTTAATCACACGTCTTTATTTAATCACACGTCTTTATTTAATCACCTCGAAAGCATTCACCCTAACCCCTATGTTAATGTTTATATTTTTGCTCTTGTCTAAAATTAGTCACAATAATAAGGCAAAATTGGTTATGAGATTGTAATTTTTTTTAGAGCGCCTCTATTTATTTTTATATGGTACATAAGTAAACTAGATATTAAGCCCGGCGTTGCCCGGGAAATCTATGTGTAATGTGAAACCCCTTCCCTATACTACAGTCAGGGCCGACCTTAGGATGTCTGGTCCCTGTTTGTATTGTATAGTATACTACAGTCAGGGCCGACCTTAGGATGTGCGGTCCCTGTTTGTATTGTATAGTATACTACAGTCAGGGCCGGTCTTAGGATGTGTGGTCCCTGTTTGTATTGTATAGTATACTACAGTCAGGGCCGACCTTAGGATGTGCGGTCACTGTTTGTATTGTATAGTATACTACAGTCAGGGCCGGTCTTAGGATGTGTGGTCCTTGTTTGTATTGTATAGTATACTACAGTCAGGGCCGGTCTTAGGATGTGTGGTCCCTGTTTGTATTGTATAGTATACTACAGTCAGGGCCGGTCTTAGGATGTGTGGTCCCTGTTTGTATTGTATAGTATACTTGAGTGAGGTCAGGCCTTAGGATGTGTGGTCCCTGTTTGTATTGTATAGTATATTTGAGTCAGGGCCGGTCTTAGGATGTGTGGTCCCTGTTTGTATAGTATAGTATACTTGAGTGAGGTCAGGCCTTAGGATGTGTGGTCCCTGTTTGTATTGTATAGTATACCTGAGTCAGGTCCGGCTTTAGGATGTGTGGTCCCTGTTTGTATTGTATAGTATACTACAGTCAGGGCCGGCCTTAGGATGTGTGGTCCCTGTTTGTATAGTATAGTATACTTGAGTCAGGGCCGGCCTTAGGATGTGTGGTCCCTGTTTGTATAGTATAGTATACCTGAGTCAGGTCCGGCCTAGGGATGTGTGGTCCCTGTTTGTTTTGTATAGTATACTTGAGTCAGGTCCGGCCTAGGGATGTGTGGTCCCTGTTTGTATTGTATAGTATGCTTGAGTCAGGTCCGGCCTAGAGATGTGTGGTCCCTGTTTGCATTGTATAGTATACTTGAATCAGGTCCGGCCTAGGGATGTGTGGTCCCTGTTTGTATTGTATAGTATATTACAGTCAGGGCCGGTCTTAGGATGTGTGGTCCCTGTTTGTATTGTATAGTATACTACAGTCAGGGCCGGTCTTAGGATGTGTGGTCCCTGTTTGTATTGTATAGTATACTACAGTCAGGGCCGGTCTTAGGATGTGTGGTCCCTGTTTGTATTGTATAGTATACTTGAGTGAGGTCAGGCCTTAGGATGTGTGGTCCCTGTTTGTATAGTATAGTATACTTGAGTGTGGTCAGGCCTTAGGATGTGTGGTCCCTGTTTGTATAGTATAGTATATTACAGTCAGGGCCGGTCTTAGGATGTGTGGTCCCTGTTTGTATTGTATAGTATATAACAGTCAGGGCCGGTCTTAGGATGTGTGGTCCCTGTTTGTATTGTATAGTATACTACAGTCAGGGCCGGTCTTAGAATGTGTGGTCCCTGTTTGTATTGTATAGTATACTTGAGTGAGGTCAGGCCTTAGGATGTGTGGTCCCTGTTTGTATAGTATAGTATACTTGAGTGTGGTCAGGCCTTAGGATGTGTGGTCCCTGTTTGTATTGTATAGTATACTACAGTCAGGGCCGGTCTTATGATATGCGGGGCCTGTTTGTATAGTATAGTATACTTAAGTGAAGTCCGGCCTTAGGATGTGTGGTCCCTGTTTGTATAGTATAGTATACTTGAGTGAGGTCAGGCCTTAGGATGTGTGGTCCCTGTTTGTATTGTATAGTATATAACAGTCAGGGCCGGTCTTAGGATGTGTGGTCCCTGTTTGTATTGTATAGTATATAACAGTCAGGGCCGGTCTTAGGATGTGTGGTCCTTGTTTGTATTGTATAGTATACTTGAGTGAGGTCAGGCCTTAGGATGTGTGGTCCCTGTTTGTACAGTATAGTATACTTGAGTGAGGTCAGGCCTTAGGATTTGTGGTCCCTGTTTGTATTGTATAGTATATAACAGTCAGGGCCGGTCTTAGGATGTGTGGTCCCTGTTTGTATTGTATAGTATATAACAGTCAGGGCCGGTCTTAGGATGTGTGGTCCCTGTTTGTATTGTATAGTATATAACAGTCAGGGCCGGTCTTAGGATGTGTGGTCCCTGTTTGTTTTGTATAGTATACTTGAGTCAGGTCCGGCCTAGGGATGTGTGGTCCCTGTTTGTATTGTATAGTATACTTGAGTCAGGTCCGGCCTAGAGATGTGTGGTCCCTGTTTGCATTGTATAGTATACTTGAATCAGGTCCGGCCTAGGGATGTGTGGTCCCTGTTTGTATTGTATAGTATATTACAGTCAGGGCCGGTCTTAGGATGTGTGGTCCCTGTTTGTATTGTATAGTATACTACAGTCAGGGCCGGTCTTAGGATGTGTGGTCCCTGTTTGTATTGTATAGTATACTTGAGTCAGGGCCGGTCTTAGGATGTATGGTCCCTGTTTGTATTGTATAGTATACTTGAGTGAGGTCAGGCCTTAGGATGTGTGGTCCCTGTTTGTATAGTATAGTATACTTGAGTGTGGTCAGGCCTTAGGATGTGTGGTCCCTGTTTGTATTGTATAGTATATTACAGTCAGGGCCGGTCTTAGGATGTGTGGTCCCTGTTTGTATTGTATAGTATATAACAGTCAGGGCCGGTCTTAGGATGTGTGGTCCCTGTTTGTATTGTATAGTATACTACAGTCAGGGCCGGTCTTAGAATGTGTGGTCCCTGTTTGTATTGTATAGTATACTTGAGTGAGGTCAGGCCTTAGGATGTGTGGTCCCTGTTTGTATAGTATAGTATACTTGAGTGTGGTCAGGCCTTAGGATGTGTGGTCCCTGTTTGTATTGTATAGTATACTACAGTCAGGGCCGGTCTTATGATATGCGGGGCCTGTTTGTATAGTATAGTATACTTAAGTGAAGTCCGGCCTTAGGATGTGTGGTCCCTGTTTGTATAGTATAGTATACTTGAGTGAGGTCAGGCCTTAGGATGTGTGGTCCCTGTTTGTATTGTATAGTATATAACAGTCAGGGCCGGTCTTAGGATGTGTGGTCCCTGTTTGTATTGTATAGTATATAACAGTCAGGGCCGGTCTTAGGATGTGTGGTCCTTGTTTGTATTGTATAGTATACTTGAGTGAGGTCAGGCCTTAGGATGTGTGGTCCCTGTTTGTATAGTATAGTATACTTGAGTGAGGTCAGGCCTTAGGATTTGTGGTCCCTGTTTGTATTGTATAGTATATAACAGTCAGGGCCGGTCTTAGGATGTGTGGTCCCTGTTTGTATTGTATAGTATATAACAGTCAGGGCCGGTCTTAGGATGTGTGGTCCCTGTTTGTATTGTATAGTATACTTCAGTGCGGTCAGGCCTTAGGATGTGTGGTCCCTGTTTGTATAGTATAGTATACTTGAGTGAGGTCAGGCCTTAGGATGTGTGGTCCCTATTTGTATTGTATAGTATATAACAGTCAGGGCCAGTCATCGGATGTGTGGTCCCTGTTTGTATTGTATAGTATATAACAGTCAGGGCCGGTCTTAGGATGTGTGGTCCCTGTTTGTATTGTATAGTATACTTGTGTGAGGTCAGGCCTTAGGATGTGTGGTCCCTGTTTGTATAGTATAGTATACTTCAGTGAGGTCAGGCCTTAGGATGTGTGGTCTCTGTTTGTATTGTATAGTATACTTGAGTGAGGTCCGACCTTAGGATGTGCGGTCCCTGTTTGTATTGTATAGTATACTTGAGTGAGGTCAGGCCTTAGGATGTGCGGTCCCTGTTTGTATAGTATAGTATACTTAAGTGAGGTCCGACCTTAGGATGTGCGGTCCCTGTTTGTATTGTATAGTATACTTGAGTGAGGTCAGGCCTTAGGATGTGCGGTCCCTGTTTGTATAGTATAGTATACTTAAGTGAGGTCCGACCTTAGGATGTGCGGTCCCTGTTTGTATTGTATAGTATACTTGAGTGAGGTCCGACCTTAGGATGTGCGGTCCCTGTTTGTATTGTATAGTATACTTGAGTGAGGTCCGACCTTAGGATGTGCGGTCCCTGTTTTTATTGTATAGTATACTTGAGTGAGGTCCGACCTTAGGATGTGCGGTCCCTGTTTGTATAGTATAGTATATTACAGTCAGGGCCAGCCTTAGGGTGTGTGGTCCCTGTTTGTATTGTATAGTATACTTGAGTGAGGTCCGACCTTAGGATGTGCGGTCCCTGTTTGTATAATATAGTATACCTGAGTCAGGGCCGGCTTTAGGATGTGCGGTTCCTGTTTGTATAGTATAGTATACTACAGTCAGGGCCGGCTTTAGGATGTGCGGGGCCTGATTGAATATTGCCATGCCCCTTTCACCCCTTCCATTTCTCAACCAACTTGTATCTAAGACTTGAGTGTCTGAAACATGTCAATTATATGATGCAAATCTATTTTATAGACTTGAAACCAATTATAATGTACGCTGAAATAACAGAAATGATTTAACATACTAAATAGAGAGATTCTACATTTATTTTTAAATAATGAACGTTTTTATCTCTTTTTTATCCGATATATAAACATCTATATACATATTTATCATTTATTAAAAGGTAATAATTAACGTATAATACCATTCAATTTATTGTAGTTTTTATTACAACAGATAGCATTTTAACATCGTCAAACGTAAACAATAGTAATAAACGGAAGTGAAAAAATAATCCAGCAATTTGTTTTAAATAGTACAATGAAATTTTCATGTCGTTCGTGTGACGTGGTGGCTGAATGGATAAGCTGCTTGAAATTATCATTTATTTTTACGCTGACTATCCAGGTTCGATTCCTCTTATGGAATTTTTTTTTTGTTTTTTTTTCCGAATGAATCTTATTAGTAGTTCTAATGAAAAGTAACTAATAAGATATCTTTGAATTTTTGTTTTATTGAAGAATTTATCTTTTAGGATGTTGTAAGAAAAAGAAACAACAACTAATTAGATTTTTAGATATTTTATAACTTTAAAAAAATTATTTTGAAAATATGCATCTAAGCTGAACACAGAGGCGTAACTAAGGTGGGGGAGGGGGTCCTAAATCGAAAGTACCTCCGGGCCCAGCTTTAGGGGAGCCCTCAAAATTATTTTTATATTAAATATTAAGTACATAATCTCATGACTTGTTATCGAATGTCAAAATGCAGGCCAAGCCCCCGGGCTCACAAATCCCTACGTTTGGCACTGGCTTTACAATAGTCTATCTTCATGCTAAAGCTTTGCAGGGTACAGCTAGTACTATACATAATAAGCTTTAAAATGACTGTACAGTGGACTGTTTCAATAAAGTCAGTTATGGTATTTTTCATGTTCATACTCCAAATCTAATCTCTTCTGTTTAAAATATAATTGATACTAATTTTTAACAAGAGTAAAATCAGAGATTATTAAAGTAATGTTGACTTCAACCAGTTGTAAGCAATATTTTTTTTCCTCTGTATCTACTGTCATTACATGCAATAGTTACGTATCTACTGTTTCTGTATGCAATAGTTATGTATCTACTGTTTCTGTATGTAATAGTTATGTATCTACTGTTTCTGTATGCAATAGTTATGTATCTACTGTTTCTGTATGTAATAGTTATGTATCTACTGTTTCTGCATGCAATAGTTCTGTATAAATTGTCATTACTATTTTTCCCAGTTCCTTATATGCATCGACAATTGAAATTTCCAAAATCTGCCATAATTAAAAATAAAATAACACAAAAAGAGGCAAGAATATTTCCAAAACATAAAACTTTCAAATTAATATATAAATAAACTATTTAAACATATATAATCTGTGTTTGAGACAGATAAAATAAAGACGTGTGTCATTATTTCGTAGCTATTAGATTGTTTTAAAACAACTATTTATTTATTTATTTAAAAAAAGTTGACAGAAAGTTTTGAATCTAAACTTCAAGTAGTTAATTGATCAAAATACGACCTTTTTATTAACAACTTTCTTTAGGAAATTATCACACACACTTCAGACAATGAGAATGGAGACATTGTCAAACATAGGAGACTGTTACAGACATAGGAGACTATGACAAACATAGGAGAAGACTGTGACAAACAATGGAACATGTGACAAACATATGAGACTGTGACAAATTTATGAGACTGTGACAAACATAGAAGACAATGATAAACATAGGCGACTGTGTCAAAGATAGGAAACTGTGACTGACACTGTCTGACTGACATATGAGACTGTGACAAACATAGGAGACTATGACAAACATAGGAGAAGACTGTGACAAACAATGGGGCATGTGACAAACATAGGAGACTGTGACAAATTTATGAGACTGTGACAAACATAGAAGACAATGATAAATATAGGCGACTGTGTCAAAGATAGGAAACTGTGACTGACACTGTCTGACTGACATATGAGACTGTGACAAACATAGGAGACTGTGTCAAACATAATAGACTGTGAAAAACATATGAGACTATGTCAAATATAGCAAACTGTGACAAACATAATAGACTGTGACAAACATAATAGACTATGACAAACATAGGAGACTATGTCAAATATAGGAAACTGTGACAAACACAGGAGACAATTAAACATAGGAGAATGTGACACACATAGGAGACTGTGTCAAGATAGGAGACATTGACAAACATAAGAGACTATGACAAACATAGGAGACTGTGGCAAACATAGGAGACTGTGACAATCATAGGAGCATGTGACAAACATAGGAGACTGTGACAAATTTATGAGACTCTGACAAACATAGAAGACAATGATAAACATAGGCGACTGTGTCAAAGATAGGAAACTGTGACTGACACTGTCTGACTGACATATGAGACTGTGACAAACATATGAGACTGTGACAAACATAGGAGACTGTGACAAACATAGGAGACATTGACAAACAAACGAGACATTGACAAACAAAGGAGACATTGACAAACAAAGGAGACATTGACAAACATAGGAGACTATGACAAACAAAATAAACTGTGTCAATCATAGAAGACTGTGACAAACATATGAGACTATGTCAAATATAGCAAACTGTGACAAACATAATAGACTGTGACAAACATAATAGACTGTGACAAACATAGGAGACTATGTCAAATATAGGAAACTGTGACAAACACAGGAGACAATTAAACATAAGAGATTATGACAAACATAGGAGACTGTGACAAACATAGGAGACTGTAACAAACATAGGAGACATTGACAAACATAGGAGACTGTGACCAACGTAGGAGACATTGATAAACAAAGTAGGCTGAGACAAGCATAGGAGTCTATGACAAACATAGGAAACTGTGACAAACATAGGAGCATGTGACAAACATAGGAGACTGTGACAAATTTTTGAGGCTGTGACAAACATAGAAGACAATGATAAACATAGGCGACTGTGTCAAAGATAGGAAACTGTAACTGACACTGTCTGACTGACATATGAGACTGTGACAAACATAGAAGACATTGACAAACAAAGGAGACATTGACAAACATAGGAGACTGTGACAAACAATCGAGCATGTGACAAACATAGGAGACTATGACAAATTTATGAGACTGTGACAAACATAGAAGACAATGATAAACATAGGCGACTATGTCAAAGATAGGAAACTGTGACTGACACTGTCTGACTGACATATGAGACTGTGACAAACATAGGAGACTGTGTCAAACATAATAGACTGTGACAAACATAGGAGACATTGACAAACAAAGGAGACATTGACAAACATAGGAGACTATGACAAACATAGGAGACTGTGACAAACATAGGAGACTGTGACAAACATAGGAGACATTGACAAACATAGGAGAGTGTGACAAACATAGGAGACATTGACAAACAAAGTAGACTGAGACAAGCATAGGAGTCTATGACAAACATAGAAAACTGTGACAAACATAGGAGCATGTGACAAACATAGGATATTGTAACAAACATAGGAGACTGACATACATAAGAGACTATGATACAGTATCTGACTATGTTTACACTCTGCAGACTTCGTTGCTGGACATGTCAGACATTAAAAAGTTAATGTAAAGTTAGTTCCAAGTGAGTTGTGTGTAAAAGATACAGCATAGCATTGTTCGTGTACTAGACAAGTCCTATGTACATAATTAAATGTGTTAGAACACCGCATATTGATTCTCAAGATTATTTTTAAGCCGTCAGTCCGGGCCGATTAGAACGATTGCTCCTAATCAGGCCCCACACAATATTATCTAGCTATACATGATGTGGTAATGGTGAAATTTTAATGCAGTTTAGGGATCGCGAGCTTAGGTAATGTGACAGATTTAATTCATTCTCTTTTAACTTACTGTTATATAAATGCTTGTTATCAGTCCTTTATTGAATAAAATTATGGGTAAATACATCACTTATAATTGTGGTAAGTACATATTGTTGTAGAAGAACCAAAATGGATTAAAGTTGGTTAAGAACTATGTCAAATTTTAAATGAAAGGGCAATGATAACACCAGTGTTAATTTACCATTTTTGGGGCCCTTCTGAAGTCGGAGGTCCAATGTGTACGATCAACCAATCTGTGAGTGATAGCCTGCTTCAAGTAATTAACACACTTATCTTTGTTTATTATCAGAAGTAAGTTATCAAATGAGTCGTTGATAAAACCATACAGTGTGAATTATAAATACTGATGAAGTAATAATGTTTATCTAACAACTAAGCCAACTCTCGGATCTAACATTCAGGATAACAACTGCTGCAACTTTAAAAAAAATATATATTATGAACAAAAAAGTACCCTCAAATTACTATACTACTTTTTCCTAACACTTGACTCTAATATAGATTGACTTGGTCACTGCCTGACGAGATGTTACATTGTTGACTTGGAGCAGTGTGAGCAAGTTATACAACAGAACAGTAATTTTATAAATATACAGATCACATGTATAAACATAATATGTATATATATATATATATATATATATATATATATACAGATCACATGTATAAACACTATATATATATTGTATATAGATCACATTTATAAACAAAAAAACCAACACGCTGGTAGGCATTGGGAATTATTGATTTAGATTACACACCACAGTATTAATAAAAACGAATTACATGTACTAGAAAAGTAGAACAGACATGTTTCAATTTGACTAACTCAGAACAGACAAATTTCAATACGACTAGCTCAGAAAACACACACAGACACACACACAGATACATACACACTGACACACAAACACACCCTTTTTTTATTTTTATACTAGTAAAGAAAGGCCCGGTAGCCGTACCGGATGGTAGGCACGCATTTGGAGTAAATTATGGTGATATACATGTATATTTAAGCGAGTTGACAATCAGTCTATATACAAAAATAACATATCTTTGTACTCGAACAGGCCTCAAAAGACAGGAACAGATTATTGTAGCCAAAATACATTGAAGTTTAGGGGGAGACTTAATAATACGTCAAATAAAGTTCATATTTTGTAAAAAAAAAAAAAAAATGTAAGTTCCCATAGCCCTTATGGGCCATCGGGGCAGATGAAGTATAGAATTCATCTGTTTCTATAACCTCGGCATATGAAGGGATTGTGTGGTTAGCACAACGCCCAGCCGTCTTTACTTCCCCAACTTATGTCAGGTACCCATTTAAAGCTGGGTGAACTTGTGGGACGACTTTGCACCAAATTTCACTTGGAAAAATTCCATGGGCCTCACCGAGGATCGAACCCAGAACTCTCAGGTCGACAGTCGATTATCTACACCACTCGGCCATCCGTCCCACATATTTTATATAGTCCTTATACAATTCATTCATGTGACGTAGTTTGAGGTTAGCGGTAAAGAGGGATAATTGCGCCTTAGATAAAGACATTTTATAGAAATAATAACAAACTAAACACCATAAATATTACATTAACTTTAGATATACGTACAAAATTTGTTTTAGTTTGGAATTGATGTGTGGAAAATAACTCGTAATAATTAATTTAATCCATTTCTGCCTTCATTTCTCAAGGATCGTTTCTCATTACCTATTTGTACTGATTGTGTCGGTCGAAATGCTTGCATACCCGTACCTGACGGTTGTTGAAGTATATGTTGCTTGCTCACTTATCCTCTTTCTGCTCTATGGCAGGACCAATGTCACTCCTTAGTTGTCCAGTTGGGAGACATGTCTGTATGTTAGCAGGTGCTCAGCTATTAACCGTTTGCCCCGGGTTCTATTTAAGAACGTTGGGAACCTCTCGGGTCTGGCGAAAGTCCCATCATCCCCGTTAGTGCTTCCTTGGCCAGTGCACTAAAGTATTATTAGTAAGATATTAACGAAATGATTGCATGTTATTTAAATAAAACTCATTCAGTACAGAACATATACAATCAATGTTGCCGCCCTCTTTAGTGACAAACAGAGTCTTGTGACAGACACATGAACGCTAACAGAGCAGGAAAGATTTTTTTGTAGTACTGATCTTTAAGATGATGTTTTTTCTTAATAATTCTTTGTTGTATCGTTTGGCTGTTTTTGTTTAATTTTCTTGACTAAATTTTGTACTTCTTAATAAATCTGTTTGATATTTTGTATTTCTTAACAAATTTGTTTAATATTTTGTGAAATGTTCAAAATAAAAAAAAAAACGTTTTCTTTAAAATACTATGAAATAAATGACAAGATAAAAAAGTATTATTAATAATAATGGATCAATCTTCTGCTATACTGCCACTTGATACCACAGGTCAGGTAATAAGCGTAAAACAGTATTGCAGGGACTCTAATCCAGATATTAGGTTTCGTGTGGCCTCATTGTTGTTCCCCTTTCATTGAGTAATTAGACAACAAATGAAATAATTGAATGTGTTGTTTACACCATTGATTCATACTTGTAAACAATAAGCTTCAGTTTATTTGTCAATATACATTAAAATATATTGGGTTTGTTATGATTAATTAGACAACAAATGAAATAATTGAATGTGTTGTTTACACCATTGATTCATACTTGTAAACAATAAGCTTCAGTTTATTTGTCAATATACATTAAAATATATTGGGTTTGTTATGATTAATGTCGGCAAATACTTTCCATTATCGTATGTAGGCCACGAACATGACTCAACGTTAAACTATTGTGAAGAGTGCATTGTGCATGCAGTTTTTTTCCCTCCATAAAATCTATTGGCTAACACGCGCCAGTTTGGACCAAGGAATGTGAGTAACATATGTGAAAAAGTGACAAGCAATTCTAAAAAAAGACTTTTTCCACGAAAATGCATTTCCCATGAAAATATATTCGAAATAGACCATTAAACCATAACTTCTATGTGCATACCTCCAAATAGACCATTTGAACAACAGCTATGTGTATGCCTCGACTGTGTTTAACTTTTGATTAAACTAGTGAGTGTTTTTTTAATAATTTTACTTTAAAATGGATTAAAAACTGTAGAATATTTTAGGTCATATTCGTGCAAGCAAGCGTTCTCTTGAATGAATATAATACAACTAGCCGTCAATATAATTACTGTAATTATTTTTTTTTTAAATAAGCAATCAAACAAAATAACAGGCTGACATAAATGGTTGCAAAGTTGAACATTTAACTATTATTGCAGACTTTATGGTCACTAACTGGTACCTTTCAGCAACTTGTTTTTTATTTTGTTGTTTATAGATTTTTAGTTAATTCTTTTGGATGGCTTTTCTCAATGAGCTGCCAGACTTAATTTTCTCTTTATTGATTAGATATATTTTATTGCCTTTTTTAAGATCAGGATTATTATTTATGTTGATATTCAAATGTTATTTTATGTACAGCATTCCCTCATTTCCGCGATTAAACGGGTATAGAATTTACGCGACGGTGATAAATAAAATAGTTTCGTATTTAGAGCACATAAAACATGAAATAGTATTATACAACCACCATCGTGCTCATATTGCTTAATATATTTCACAAAATAAAATGACAAAATGTCATTTCGGGAATGACACATACATATTCTGACACCGTTACCATTTGTTTGTTATCTATATCAATACACCATTTTTTTTTTCTCAAATGGAAATAGTTCAATATTACTTAATTCTTCACACATAATTGTATTATTAAGTGTGTTTTTTTACAATAATCAGTTGACATTATAATGTTATTTTATGTACAGCATTCCCACATTTCCGCGGTTAAACGGATACGGAGTTTACCGCGACGGGGGATAAATGAAATAGTTTCGTATAATTATACAACCACCATCGATCTCATATTGCTTAATATATTTCAATAAATAAAATGACAAAACGTCATATAAGAAACTAAAATTATCTGGTTTTATAAAAAAAAAAACAATGCGCTTGCTGGTGAAACAATGCGTGGTCGTCTGTGAAAATTCGCTCTGTGTATGCCTCTATCCACCCCTCCCTCCCCCAAGCACAATATAGTGTTCTTTTTCAACAACACGCTCGCTGTGATCCAGCCCTCGTCCCCCAGCAACTATAGTGGTGTCGAATGCTTGCTGTGACTGAACCCAGCTATTCTATATATAGTCCTACGTCTCGCGCGTCGTTCTCGAAGTTGCTTTACATATATATAGATGTCAAGTAAAATGCCAACTAACAAATAAAAATATAGAGGCGTACTTGAAACTGAAAGTTGTGAGCCAGATTTGATCAAACTTTAAAAAAAAAAAAGCATGCAAGGCCAATGCTCCCATTGATGTAACTATTGTAGTGATCTATTAAAATCATTTATTTAAGGTTAAATTTTTTTATATGAATAAATATTATTTCGTATTTAAAGCCATATGTTTTAAATCAAAAATCAAATTTATATATCTAATCTATAATACAAAAAATCCTTCATGTGTTCCGGTATCTGTAACACTTCCGTCTGTCACACTTCCGTCTGCCACACAAGATGGCGGAAGAAATAATACAAAGATGGCGGAAACATTCACTTTATTTTACTAAGCAGGCATGATACGGCTCCCAACTGGCCGGCCGAGTAAGGTGTCTCTTACTTGGCTGCCAGGAATGACATTGGACCAGCCATATGTGCATATGTACCAAACGAATCTTTTATTATGGATATCTCAAGATAATGTAATATTTATATTGTTCAGTTTGTTATTTCTAAAATGTGTCTATATCTAA
Organism: Bulinus truncatus; assembly: GCA_021962125.1. Classification (NCBI taxonomy): domain Eukaryota; kingdom Metazoa; phylum Mollusca; class Gastropoda; family Planorbidae; genus Bulinus; species Bulinus truncatus. The sequence goes on from JAGDYQ010000238.1 coordinate 743,645, forward strand.
TGAACAATTAATTCCCTTTACCAGTAACATCAAACTACGTCACAGTTTTTGTTTTCATTTTTTACTATTACGTCACGTAAATTAATTGTATAAGGGTTGAGTTTGAGTAGCGCCGTACACAATGTTCACAATGCAAACTAACCAATTTATGATGGAGGCTTCACACAGAGGCGTAACTAGGGTGTTTGAGGAGGGTCACAATTCAAAAGTCCCCCGGGCTCAGCTTGAGGGGGGGGGGCAACATTTTTTTTGCATTAAATATTAAGTACATTATCACATGTTATGGTGTTGCCTGTCAAAATGCAGGAGCCCCCCAATGAGGCTAAAATTAATGCCGGGTAGGCAATATTTTATTACTTAATTCTCAATAGGATATGTTGTACTATATGTGTTTAACAGTAAATAAACCGCCTGCTAAACATTTAGCGTATCGCTTAACTGAAAGACACTCACGCACATTTCTCTTTATTTTTTAAATACATCATGTTTAACTTCATACAACATAACACGAAGAACTGTTTGGAAAGGAATTCATTAAAATAGTATGAATGAATGAAGATTTATCAATTAAAGGGTTGTTTTTTTTTTGTGCGCAAATTATGTATAGTTAGATTCAGATTTTAATGGTCGGGGGTTGTTTTTTTTTAAGCTTCTGTACCCATAATGAGGATTATTTTCTTTGAATTAACTATATAACATATGAACTTTATTTAATTTATTATTAAGTGTCCCTATTCTCAAATGTATTTTGGCTACAATAATCTGCTCATGTGCTTTGGTTCCACTTCGAGTACATAGATATGCTATATTTTGTATATGGACTGATTGTTAACGCGGTCAAATATATATATATATATCACCATTTTCAACTCCAAATGCGTGCCTACTCGCCGGTCCGGGTACCGGGCCTTTGTTTACTAGTCCTAATCAAATACCATAATATTGAAACAACAATTTTAGTGCCTCTTTAAAAACTGAGAAAAATATAAATTATAACTTTTGGCTCAAAAGGTTGCCTACGCCTGATCTACGAGAATTCCCTGCTTATCGTGCACCACCGAGTACATGGAGAGATTTAAAACAATATTTATTGTCCTATTTTTAAACTTACCCATGTGGTGTTTGGGGGAACAAATGGACACATCAACAGCAGCGAATATTATTGGCAGTGAGTCGAGTTCACTATCGACTTGTTTTCCATTTTTATATTATCTAAATCAGGTTAAATGTGGGGGGAAATCCTATATCAAGATTAATTCCTTCAAACAAAAGAACATTAACATTACATAAATATATACATGTTTTTTTTTAAGGCTGCTGATTAAACTGCGTCAATTTGCGATTAACGCGTCAAAAAAATTGGCGATTAAAATTTTTAACTCAACACTTAAATGCATTAATTTGACCAAATGCGGAAAGTTCACCAAATCGATAAATAACAGAATTTCACTCAACCATTTGAAGTTTAAGGTTCGTTCCCTTATTAAGTAGATCTACCACCCCTAACCTGTCGCAATTCGCACACACTCTCTACCCCAGGTATGTCGACTGAAACCCCACTTGTAATATATAATGAAGATATTAGGATCGACAAGTAAACCTCCTGCTCCCTTGCCTGTAGATGTAAAAATAGAAAACTTTCATTCACTAGATTACATTATATACTGTAGTGTATTGGTGGAGGTATTATAGTGTATTGTTGAAGGTATAATGAACCCGTTTATAATTTGATCAAAATAACGAGATGCTACAAATTTTGTATCATCATTTTATTGCGCATAATTTTGTATCGTATTCTGATAGTATAGCATCTTGCTGGTCACGTCTGCAACAGCTGAACCAATAATATATCAGTACCCCAGATAGTGGTTGTATTTCAGAATTATTTTGATACTGAGTAAAATTTTATATAGGGCTGATGATTTACTGCAATTAAAACGTTATAAATGCGTTAAAAATATGTGAATACGTTTTTTAACACAATCACATAAATGGTTAAATTTTACCCAAATGCTGTTATTTCAGAGTCGCAGAAAAAATAAAAAAAAATCAGTAAATAACTCAATTCTATGACCAGATCAGACGAGAATTAAAAAAAAGAAACCTGAACATAGAGTGTTACGTTTACATAAAATTATAGCAGCTATATGACCTTGAACCAATAGGATTGCCATTTCTTATTTCAAACTTATGACCCTGAATGATACAATTAATGAACATCTGCACGTGTTATATAGTTTGATTGACAAGTGTCATGGCTTTGAAACAATGTAACTTGTGGTTGGTAAGAGACGTCTTCTTTGTGCAGCTGTGTCTAAAATGAAACTGGGATGAGGAAGGAGGGGGGGTAAAAAAAAACCCGCGTTAAAAATAAGGGAGCGAGTACTTTCTTGCTATATTATTATTTTATGAAGGAAAGGCACATGTGAGATATAATTGACGTATTTTTTGGGATGGATCCAGTGCTCGATTTAAGAAAAAACCAGTGCCGGGAATGAACAAAATTGTCTGCAGAGCCGGGGATAAATGTCATCCCAGGCGGGGATGAAAAAAGCTAAACCAGAGCCAGGAATATCAATTATCAGTGCTGGGGATATCCCCGGCATCCCCAGCGGCGGCGAGATACCAACAATTTTTTTGCGGATCTTCAATTTACAATCCATGGGCCAACAAGTAAACTAATTTATTTTCATAGACAAAACCAACAAAAATATTTAAAAATGGGGAAAACATTTGTTTTAATTAACGTAGTTCACGTTGGTTCAAACAAATTTGAAGCTGCACATTAATTGGACAAGCAATGAATTTATTTGTAACAAAAAAATGCCAATTTTTCATGTATTCTCTGTTTGTTGAGATCAAGTATTCCACAACTCATAATTATTTCAATTATTTAAACAAATTATGACGTTGTTCCATAACTTATTCTTTTGTTCGTTTGCCTGAATGTACATCTCTGGCAGAATTTGACTAGCTGTGAATCAGTCTTGAAAACTTATATTACACTGTTTACGAGCAAATGGTTTTACTCCAGTGTTACCATTAAACATAAATCTAGTGCGTGCAGAATAAAACATTATTTTATCAATACATCCAGCTACTTAAGTATTATTATTTCAACTTCAAATTTAACTTATTAAAGTCGGATAATCTAAACTTGTTGTTTGTTTGTAAATGACAACTTTGTTTGGGTTTACGTTTTTGCAAAACGGCTTTTTAGCAACTTAATTTAAAATTATAAAATAAAAATATTACTTTAAATCTTTGTCTGGAATTTTACATAAAATAAAGTTTTTCGATTGATAGTTTGCGCCTTACGACTTATGAGTGACGAATTAAAAGTGAACATAAAATTAGAACAAAACGCAACAAAAACATACTTCGAACTCTTACTGTACGTTTATTTCTATTGATTCGGCAGTACTAAATTTTGAAGACGGAAATATTTACCAGTGCACGCTCGACATAAGAAAAATCAGTGCTGGGGATGAAAAAAAAATTCCGCAGAGCCTGTGACAAATATCATCCCCGGCAGGGATAACATTAGCAAAAGCAGAGCCGGGTGTAACAGTCCTCAGTGCCGGGGTTATCCCCGGCGGTAAATCGAGCACTGGATGGATCCGATGGGAAGTGTATGGGGGGGTATGTACGATAGTGCAGGGTAGGGTAAACAAGATTTACGTGGGGCGAAGTGTAGCAAAATATGACAGGGAAGGGGGGGAGAGGGGTTGACATAGTCATTAGTTCAGAAACTACGGTACGAGAAAAACATATGTTTGACGTTGTTGAATAAAAGGAAAACCATTCGTATCACTTTACGTGATTGATACATGTCAATAAACTGGTCTCAGTAACTAATTCAATACACATATAGGCTAATACTTAATAAATCTGTTACAAGTAATTTTACTTCTTTCGTAAATTAATCTGACTTGTTTAACATGCCAATTTTATGCTATGTTTGAATACTAGTTTGAATACAAACAAATGTATTATATTGTGTCGATTAAAATGTGCGTTAATTTGCGATAACAATTTTAATCATGCGTTAATTGCGATCAATTTTTTTAATCGAACAGCAGCTCTAGTTTTTTTTATATCAAAAATAATTTATAAAAAAGCACTAAAAAGCAAAAAAAAACAAACAATTAAGTTAATGTTCTACAGAGCGTGTCAAGTAAGCATGTCCAGAGGCCATGAGAAAGGGTGCAACCCTGACAGGTGTTGGGGTACTTAATTCATTTGGTACATTAATGAACAAACTTAAAGAACAACAATATGGTTGTTATATCAATTTATTTAAACTATAACGGCTATTGTTCAGTGCAACAATTTGAGTAAAAAAAAGCTTCCAAATAACATTAGACTCCTATGAAAATGTCCCACCACACATATCTCTTCAAAGCACACAAACACTATTTGTCAGGGATGGCTCGATCGGTCTTCTTTTATTTCTTTCTTTTAATTACTTTCTTTAATTACACAACTATATAAGTTCACAACACTTCCATTTTATGAATCAAAATCACTTTATTGAATGATCTAAAGCACTAATATCCAATAGTGAACATCAAATATTAAATCAAGTCTACACTATATCAATAACTACATCAATTGTCCATTCCGTCAACACAATAACACGGTTCCTACTCATCCATTCGTTTCTTCCTAATTAGACTCCCTTCCTTAATCATAACAAAAACTACGCTAAAAATCACACCTCTCTTTCTGTCCTGACCTGTATACATCCGCGTCCCAACAACTGACCGACACTGTCCCTTTTGCTCAGCCTTTGTCTTCCCACCTGTCTAATTACGTAACATCTAATTCTACACGCTGCTGCTATTAATCATCAGTCCTGACCTACTTTCACTGCCCCTATGATTCGTGTGTCTATCTATTTATCTATCTATCAATCAATCTATCACTCAGTCTATCTGTCTATATATCTAACAATATGTCTGTCTATCTATCTATTTTAATTTATCTACTTTCACTGTCCAAACACTAATCATACCAACCAACCGGCCACAACCAGTATACTCACCGGTTTACATTTTTCATGTTAATGTATTTCATTTTAACAAACAATTGTATAGAATTGTCGGCATCGTCACGCCATCATCTACGTTTTTTCGTTCAATTTATAATCGCATTTCGCTTTAATTATAAAATGATGCATAAGATCTTGAAAAACAAATTTACATACATATATATGACAGTTTGCATTTAGGTATGTCTTACTAATTTAAATTTTGTTTTAGACACGTTTCTCTATTATCATGGGCGTATTCAAGGGGGGTATAAGCGGGGGGGGGGGCACATGCCCCACACCTCCCTATTTTGAACAAATGTTATAAAGTTGTTACAATAAAACTGAACTAAATTTCTTGAAAGTTTACTATATTAAAGTATAATCACTAAACAAACAACAAATGTACCCCAAACCTAACCTCTAACAGCAGAAAGTAACTAATGTGCAACTTGCTTGCTTTTTCCAGATTGTTCTAAATATTCAAGTTGTTTAAGAATTTCTGTCACATTTTCAGCAAAAACCGCAACCTTTTATATTTATGTGTCCATCTAGTTTCACATAGCAAAGGAACCATTGGAGTTCGTTTTCTTCGCTGATTAATTTCTCAGAAAAACACTATAATTGATCCAATTTTTCCTATTGTGTTTCGTACAGCATTCACATTATTTAAATCGTTTACGACAAGATTTAATTTATGTGAACTGCAATGTACAATTGCTGCTTTTGGGTCTTTTTTCGAATTATTGGTTGGACTGCTCCTTCTTTACTTGCCATTGTAGAACATCCGTCTTATCTCAACAATATTTGTCATATCTAATCAGGCCCGTAGCGTGCGGGGGGGGGTGGAGACAGAGGACCTGGCCCTCCCGTTCGTTTTGTCTGGCCTCTCTGCTTGTTTGCTCTACTTAGTAAAATTTATTTCCCCCCCCCTGATATTGCTTGGCCCCTACTGTAGAATGACTGGCCCCTGTTGTTGAATTTTCACGCTACGGGGCTGTATCTAATCCAAATTCTAATGAATTTGTATTTATGGTTTTCTTTGACAAATTTAACACCAATTGACATCTGCTCAATGCCTGAAATTATATTGTCTCATCGGCAAGTGTAGAAATTGCAACTGAATTATTTGCTTCAAGAACAATGTCTTCACGCAAGAGAAACCCAAAAATTTCGATCTTAGTGTTTTGTGTAGTTTCCGACAGGCCCACCGAGAGTAATTTCCGTCCCCTGGACAGGGCTGTCACGAGGCTCTCGTGCTGATAATAATATTTTCAAAAGGTGATTGGCGAGCTCAGTCCGGTCCCCTAAAACTCGCCCTAAAATTCGCCGGGCCCCTGTGCATTTGCCCCCTGCCCCCCTCTCGGCGGCACTGGTTGCCTGAACTCCTGGAATTACTTTTTACGAAAACAACACGTACAATTTGTAAAAGCCACCTTTTAATATTTGCAAGTATGCAACCCACGATGAATAGTTTGATAACCAAGCATATCTAAAACACCTGTTTCCACCACTGTCAGCTCTAAAAATCATATTTTTATCCGGGGGTCCAACAATCAAGGATCAGCAGCAGTTTCAACTCATTTTGAAAGGTCGTATGTCAAGACATACCTTCCCATATCCAAATTAGGAAATGAAGAAGTGACAGCGACAATCAAATCAGAAATGGTTGCTTCATTTGTGTCTGGCTGTTAAACTTATAGTGTTGTCCGCAATGCATATGATAATTCAGATGCTGCAGACGCCCTAAAATCTTCTAATAACGGCTTTTCTAGTATCTAATATTTTTCTAATATCCATCTTTTCATATACATTTTATTGTTTAATGTCTGAATTAATTTAAGATAAATTAAACCAACATCTTAAGCCTGTTCCATTCTGGACAGCGGACGTGTTAGCCCATTTTCGTGTTATTTATGTTAGCTTTCAGTAAATATTTGTACATTTGGTAAATGTTTATAAATTCAATTGTGTAATGCATATATCTGAAAAAAAATATTAAAAAGACGTTTCTTTATATTTGAAAAAAAAATATTTTCTCTCAAATCTAACTACAATTGGTTTATGTTCACTGAAATAGGACTCATAATTGAAACATTCTAAATTATAGTCATTTAATCGTCCGAAAACTCCGTCAATTGTTGTTTCATAAATTGTTGTTGCCAATCTTGTTTCACTTCCGTTCAATAACCCATTCACCACCGCTGCGTATAAGGTATACAATGGGGCCATGAAAATGACATAATTATTAATATAACTTATATAGTAAAAACCGGTAAAAACACTGATGCCCAGCCTGCAGAGGTCAGATCACGAAATGGACTTTTGATGCAGGAATGGCAGGCCAAAACCTATAAAAAAGTATATACATCATGGGTCTAGGACTTATGGTTGCTGAGATCTATGGTGATGACAGACGGACAAAAGCGGACACAACAGCGCTTTTTTTCTCGAAAATGCGCTAAAAATTTATCCTATGGCAGACGATCATAAACTAACAATAATTGCCAGATTAAAAAAAAACCTGAATGCCAAAAACACCATCGAAAGACCAAATCAAGCTACAGAAGGCCAAATTAAACAAAAAAGAAATTCAAATCGGAACATACTTGTGCTTGTAGTCAAAATGTTTCAATTTGCAAATGCATTTCTTTATTTCAATACAAATAATTAATGTTATATTTAACTTAGATTTCATTGAGAAATAAACCTGTATGGCATTGTCAGTTAAATAAAAAAAACGTGTTTTTTGCCCCCCCTCCCCTGGAAAAATTCCTAGGGACGCCCATGTTCATTATTATAATTTATTTAATTATTAGAAGTACAAATTATACGGTTATTTTGAAATAAAATAATTATATCACATAAATGTCATCATATATATATATATATATATATATATATATATATATATATATAATATATATATATAATATTTAAGTGTTTATTAATTCAATTTTTAGATTGAAATGTCGCTGAATTCTACATTTGACTTGCTGTTGATCGGAAAAAGTGGTGATGGAAAAAGTTCAACAGGAAACAGTATCTTTGGACGCGAAGTATTTAAAATTAACAATTCTAAATCGACAGTGGGTGCATCATTTGACTTTGATTTCGCTCAAGTCAATGGAAGAATTATAAAAATAGTCGATGGTCTTCGTACCGTTGATTATAGCGAGTGTGAGCAGAAAAAAGGAGATACTTCAAATGATCAGCCAGCCAGCAGTAAAAAACATGCTTTATTTAAAACTCTAGGACATGCTAAAAAAAGTGGCTCTATAATGGACAATTTATATTTACACGAGATGGCGTGTTCCTTGGTTGCCAATCCAGATGGGTACCATGCATTCATTATTGTACTGAAATTTGGAAAAGAAAATAAAGAAAAATCTAAAACGTTTCTAAAAGCAGTCTTTGGCAAAGAATTGTCCATGAATTTTTCTGTAATAGTCATGACAGGTGGCGATCTGTTTGAACAAGAGGTTCCTGGTATTACTTTCAAAGACTGGTGTCATGAACAGACAGGACATTTCAAAGATCTTTTATTGAAATGTAATAACAGAATTGTACTGTTCAATAATAATACTGAAGATAAGATGATCAAAGAAAGACAAGTTCAAGAATTTTTTAGTATAATAGATCAAATGCAAGGGAAACGATTCTGTAATGCGAATTTCAACAAAACAAAAAAGAGACAAACAAAGTTGATTGAAAAATTTGGTTGTCAAATGATCAGTGAGGAAATTTTGATGAGAACATATCTAGTACTACATGCACTGAAGGAATGTGGGTCTTCCGGTGAATCCGAGAAACTGAAAAGTCTGTCCCAGAATGCCTCAGAATTAGAACGTCATTTAGAGGATGTTAAAAGTGTCTCAGAATCGTATCATAGTGTAGTTATATCTATAAATTGTGCAGTCCAAGACATGCTAAATCAACTAGATGAACTTCGAGATGTACTTGCAATGATTGAGTCTAATTATACAGCCCAATGTGTGGAAGAGAAAGAGAAACTGAGAAATAAATTTAAATCTTCAGATTCTCAAAGTACTGAAAATGATAAAGAACTTAATGAGAAACTTGAAGAATGTGATATTTTACTTAAAAAAAAGATAGAAATTAAAAAGCAAGCCTTTCAAAATGCTTTTAAACCTGATCTCCAAGCTCTGTTGACAAAAGCTAAAGAACTTAAAAAAGAATACCTGCTCATTAAAAGTCAATATAAGGAAAACATCTGGGCTCCAATCATTAAGGGTATGACAATGGTAATAAATCTTAAAATTCATTAAAATATTTGTTTAAATACTGTAAATTATAAGATTTAATAATATTAAACATATGTTGTAAAGTAATAACTTTTTAAATAAAATAGTATTGGGTCTTTATCATATGTTTCAGGCTAATATAAACAAGCAAAGTAAAGTTGATATACTTTTGATTGGGAGAACTGGTAATGGTAAAAGTAGTACCGGAAACAGTATCCTGGGACGTAAAATATTTACCGACAGCTGCAACATGATGTCTGAGACTAAAGAAATGGACTTTGATTTCGCTGAAGTTGAAGGACGTATTGTTAAAGTAGTTGATGTTCAAGGTGTGAAAGACACACATGAAACTTCCACAAGATTTACTGCTCTATTTATTCGTGAAATGGAGAAAGCAGTTGCAGCCAATACCAAAGGTTACCATGCATTTTTGATTGTTGTGAGGTTTGGTAATAGATTTACTGAGGAAGAAAAGAGCAGTATCCGATTTTTAAAAGATGTATTCGGTGAAACTTTTGTTAAAGACTATTGCATTATTGTGTTAACTTTCGGTGATCTTTTTCATCAAGAAGATCAAACATCTCTTGAAGAATGGTGTCAAGTGCAGACAGGTCATTTCAAAATACTTTTAGAAGAATGCTGTGGAAGAATTGTTTTGTTTAATAATAAATCTAATGATGCAGCTGAAAAAAAACAACAAATATCTAAATTGTTCAAATTGATAGATCAGCTCAAAGGTAAAAGATATACGGGTGAACACTTTCAAAGAGCAAAACAAACACAAATAGCGCTCTCCTTGAAGTTAGAAGAGACTGAAATCAGGGGGAAAGTGTTAGTCAAGACTAGACTTATACTGAACAAGCTCGAAAAATACCAAGAATCATTACAAGATGAGCACGATGGACTGGAGCAATTAATCACCGAGACTGAAGCTTTAGAGTCAAATTTAAAAGGGGTTGACAAAGGCACAAAATTACTGACCGAATTAATTTCAAAAGTGACGTCCATTAAATGTACGATCTCCAAAGAAATAAAATTTAACATGATAATAAGAGATAAAAAAGAAGCTCACAGGAAGTTGAAGGAAAAACTAGAAACTCAAGCAGCCAAAGAGAAGGAAACTTTAGAGAAACATTTTTATTCGCTGATTAGAAAGTGTTATCATGATAATGATAGACAGAAATTGGGAAAAGAGTTGAGTGAAAAACTCAAAAAAGTTAATGAAAATCTAGAACTGGTAGAAAAGGAAGAAGACTTGAAACTTTCAAACGAAATTGAAAAGAAACGCGACAAAATAGCGTTAAAATTGAAAGACATGCAGGACAGTATTCTAGAAATTAAGAATGGATATATTTCCGGAATTCCTTTTGGGTTTAAGTTTCTTTTTTTCCATTCAAATCATAACATATAGGTCAGTGAAACTAAAACTTATGTCTACGTTGGGGGATTAAAGGCTTTTATTTTTATTTAGTATGTCTCATACTTTTTCGTTCTTTCAATACATGAATATGGAAACAATATAGTTGAAAATATAATGCAGATGTAATTTGCCTTTGCATGTATGTATGTATGTATATATATATATATATCCAGATTTTTTAGACAAATTGGAAGCTATGCGCTTTTTGTTTTAAAAATAAAATCTTGAAAAAATAAATGCAGATTCACTTTTTCTATGTACTTTTAGAACATTTTTTTAAATTTTTACCAACCTTTTTTGTCACTTAAAAAAACATAAAATCCACTGCTATTACTTGTCATAAACACATGAAAAAAGTGTAATAATATAAATGTTCCTGATAATTTTAGTATTACATGATTGTTTCCAAGTATGCTATCAATCACAAGTCGTTATTTAATCACATTAACTTTCACGTAAAAAACATTTACCTAAACCTAGGTTTATTTGTATTTTAGTGTATTTGTGTAAAATATGTTACAATAATAAGCAATTATTGGTTATTATATTGTGTTTCTTATTATTGTTTTTTTTTTAATTAAACTTCAGTAAATTACTTGTCCTACTATGTATTAAGAATAAAATGCGATGATTTTTGTATTTATTTTTTTTTAAAGATTTCATTTGAAGGAGAAAAAAGCTAAGAAGACACGCGGTCACACTGTCAATAAATATTGCAATTTCAGGTCAACTAGAAAAATGGCAAAGATTGATTAGAATTGGAAAAACATTTAATTTTGGCGAATCAATTATTGTAATCAAGAAAAATAAAGTCGTTATTAGGAAATCTGGCAATACTGTTAAGAAATGGGCGTCACATATAAGAGATGTTTGTTGAGAAAGAACAGAGAATGTCCTAGCGATTTAGATTGAGGATCTAAGATCATGCTATCATATAATACAAATAAAATTGTTGTCTCAATTATGAATCAGGCAAATTATTGAGTAACTTATTAAGATTTTTTTTTACATTGTCTGGCGGGTCATTCCATGTAAACTCAACCAGAGGTGTTTACCCGACCCTCTCAGATCTTCCTGAAATTTTCAGGGCTTGTGGTACATACAAAGTTGAGTGATTTCTGAAAATTCCAGGTCATTTGGTCAAAAACGTTCTGAGATATGATTTTTTTTAATTTTTAAGGATAGTCGCGAGTTTGCGTGTCATTTACATTTTCGCGATATTTGAACGTGAATATTTCAAAAACTAAACGAGGTATCAAGCTAAAATTTTCAGTATTTACTCATTTTTTTGGTTTGAGTTGAACAATGTTTTTATAACAAGTGTAGCTTACATACAGAATGCCCTAAAATGTCCAAACGTTGAACTTTAGACAGTTTTCACCAATTTTTGACCTGGTATCGCTAAGAACCTATAGGACATGGAACGATGTTTGTTATACATTTAGTAGGTACCAACAGAGAATTCCTGTAAATCAATAATAGTGTACTCATTGTGGGCCCCTTTAAGCATTATGGTCGTCCAATTTTGCACGCATTGCGACCCCCAGATGACCATGTTGACAGTAATTCACACTTTTCATATTTTGCACACTTATTTACCTTGGCAAGTACTAGCTATGCAGAAAATTTCATGTTGGTGTCTTGACGCCTTCTTGGTGAAAAATCTGCATGAAATCGCATGATTTCTACACTGTCGTGGACCATAGTAACTTTCAATGTTTGAACTGACATCTTTGATGGACTGGTTTTTCTTATTGTGAATTTCATTTTTTTTTACTTGACAAATGTATTCTGATATGTTTCTAAGTGAATACTTTTAAATACATTTTTAGTGTAATATTTGCTTGCAAATACATAATGAATGTAATGTAAAAAGTGTCAAAAATATTTTTTCAATGGTTTCTTAACTATTTCATTTAATATCCCTGTATGTTCAGATTTCATGTAATTTAAATAATAAAATGAATGAAAATTTTTAAATTTTATAAGAAAAATTTCCTTTCATAAAAATGTATGACAATTTATTTATATTTGATCTTTGGAGCCTTTGTTAATAGGTCACATGAGTGCTAATTTTTTTGTCTTTTTTATCTTATTATTGATATAACTTATTCTATCCACTATAAAAAGAAATCCTCAAGAGGCGAATGGAACAAAGATTTTATGGATGGCCCCCTGCTCTGCAAAATGTTAAAGAAGGACGTATGAGCAGCTTGGCTTCTGGAGATTTATTTAACGTATCTTATTTTTTCTGATTTTGGCCAGAAAACGAATGCTTCCTGAACTTGTAGAAAGAGCTCCACCAAGAACTGTAGGCCACTGAAGTGATAACAGCTGGAGCAAAGAGGGCTCCTTTTTATTCTTTTTTGAAGCACTTTTATCTTCACGTGAAACCAAGCAAAGAATATCCTGCCCTGCTGATTATTGACAACCACAACACTCACATAACTTTGAAGGCTATCTTATATTGCAGAGAGAAAAACATCATCATGGTTGGGTTGCCGCCCCACACATCACATCGTCTCCAGCCCGTTGATGTGTCGTTTTTTTGACCCATTAACAATCAACTATAGACAAGCATGTGGCAATTTTATGGCCACTCATCCATGACAACCTATCACAGACAAAAGTATTGGCGAGCTTTTGAGCACTGCATACTTCAAAGCAGCTACAGTTGGAAATGCCATTCATGGGTTTAGGGAATGTGGTTTCCAGCCTCATAATCCCTTTGTGTTTATTGAACATGACTTTGCTGCTGCAATAGCTACCGACCATGATATTTTCTTTTTGATGAAACTGAGAATAATAGTGCTTATCCTTAGACCCTGTCAGTAGAAAACCAAATTATAAACACCTCCCCCCCCTCCAGAAGAACCAAAACTTAGTGCAAATGATGATTCCGATGCACAAAAAGAGTGTGTTAGTGTTTTTGATTTCAAACCATTGCCTAAAGCTAAACAATGTGAGAGAAAAAGAAAACGCAAAAAATGAACTCGAGCATTCTCACATCAAAAAAGACAGAGAAAAGAAGCTCGTGAAGTTAAAGAGGTAGTAAAAAAAAAATCGAACAAGATGTAAGTTCCTGCAGACCTAAGTCTACAATAGCCTGGTCAAACAGCTCAGTCGCATCAACTTCAAATGGTGTAGTTATAAACTGTCCTGCTTATGAATAGGGATACTGTGACCCTCCAACAGAAGAATAGATCCAGTGCTGTAAATGCCAAGAGTGGTGGCATGAGGAATGTTCCAATGATGAAAATGGCATTTTTATTTGTGATTATTGTTAGCTGCACAACTTAATTCTTTAACATTATGTTTCCGACGCTTAGTTTGATACTTTGTAAGATGTAAAAACACAGTTATTATTTGTTAAACTATGTAACATATTAAAATAAATGTGTTCAACTTTATTTTAGTGTTTTGTTATCTTGCCCGATGGCCAAAGTCATCTTACCCCGGCAATATGAAACTTTGGTATGGTTGGGGAAAATTAAAATTATACTGTATGAATGTTATTAGCAAAGTAAAATTGTAATATATTAAATACCCACAAATGGGTAATCTAAAAGTTCCTGTAAAATTAATTTTACTATTCTTAAATATAAATTCAATAAACACCTTAAATTGTTAATATAGCCATCTTGCCCCGGTCTCCCCTAAATATATATATATATATATATATATATATATATATATATATATATATATATATATATATATATATATATATATATATATATATATATATTGAATAAGGATTCACGCCACTATTCATAACTCCGAAAGTTCTTCACCAATTGCCTTAAAATGTACACACAAAATTGCAGAAAATTACTTGGCGTGTTTGCATATATATTTGATATAGACATCACATTAATAATATTCAAAAATAATATTTAAACGATCGGTTTGGTAAAATTATTTCTTTACTTCACTTAACTTTTTTTAAAACCCACCGGGGGTAAATCAAAAGTCACTGAGTGCTAACTAATATATAACTAATACTAATCCGCAAAGTAAAAACTCATTTTTCATCATACGGTATCGTAAAATATTTCTTATTACTTTAGTTTGTAAACTATTATTTCGACAGTATAGTTTTTATGAATCAAACGGTATCGTAAAATTGTTCTCTTAACTTTAGAGAATATTCTTTTGTAAAAGCCAAGGGAAGTAGTTTTCTTTTACATTAAACAAGAGCCTAAATAGCGTATTTCACCACATGCTGTTTTGAAATTTTCTTTGGCTCTGTTCATCACTCGGCTTTTTGTCAATATTTAAAAAATAAATAAATAAGTAAGTATATTTCAACCATTTTGCGATCTGACCTATGAGGGCCGTGCATCAGGTTTTTTTACAATTTTTTACTATATAAGCTATATTAATAATTATGTCATTTTCATTGCCCCATTCTACAAATTATACGCTGCGGTGGCGCACGAAATGAAGGGTTATTGAACGGAAGTGAAAAAAAATTGGCAAAAACAATTTATCAAACAACAATTGACGGAGTTTTCGGACGATTAAATGACTATTATTTCGAATGTTTTCATTTATGAGTCCTATTTCAGTGACCACAAACCATTTGTAGTTACATTTAAGAGACAATAATTTTTTTTTCAAATATAAAGAAACGTCTTTTTAAATATTTTTTCACAGATGTATGCATTACACAATTGATAAACATTTCCCAAAATTTACAAATATTTACTGAAAGCTAACAAACGTACTGATACACGAAAATGCGCTAACACGTCCTGTGTCCAAAATGGAACAGGCTTAATTGCTTGTTTATTCATATTTCATGTCTTGAAAAAACAACCACAAAGAGGTGTAAATAGGTCTGTGGGTTTTTATGAATGGAAAGCGTCATTGGTAACAAGAGGGAACAAAAACAATGGCGCGAGAGGACTTTTGATATAGCGATGCGCTCTCCATCCTTTAATATATTGTTACGACTTTCCCCCCGGTGCGCACCGTGCATCGAGATACTGAACGTGATGACGCGGCGAGAGACAGTGACGTGGAAGCCGGAAGAAATTGGCCATGTTGCAGTTGTTGTTGTTTATTTAAGTTGATAGATATTAGTAAATACTCTTGGAACCCACGCCAGCCTGTGTGTTGTTTTAATTCCATAAACGAGAATTTTTAAAGAGTTGTAACATTGGTGTCAGAGGTGGGGATTTCTTTTCTGAAAATGGCCGGTAAGAAGCTAAGTAAACCTCTAGTTGTAGAGTCTGAAATTGAAAAATTAAGAAAGGAAATGAAAGAAGGCCAGAATGAAATGAAAGAATTACTTAAGAATGAAAGGAAAGAATTACTTCAAGCAATAAGAGACGAAATAGGAGATCTGAAGGAAGATCTCAACACTAGAATTAAGAAGGTGAAGGTTGAGATTAACGAAAAGGTCGACGGCCGGATAATGGAACTCCAGGCTCAGATCAAGGACACAACTGCCAGGTATGATGGAGAGATTGGAGATTTCAGGGAAGAACTGAGGAAAGTTCAGTTGACACAGACTGCAACCCCAACAACCGCAGGCAAGATGCCCATGCCTACATTTGTTGGCACAATTTCATGGTCCGTATACAAGAGACAGTTTGAGGCAGCAGTGCAAATAAACAACTGGACCAGAGAAGAAGACAAAGGCACGGCCCTTGTCTTGGCTCTTAGAAGTAAGGCCTCTGAGATGCTCCGAACTGTCAACGACCCGGGAAATTATCAAGCTGTTGTAAAAGCACTAGAGTTACGGTACGGCGACGATCACATGCAAGAAGTGTTCAGAGTTCAGTTGAAATCGAGGCAACAAAAATCCGGGGAATCTTTGCAGGAATTAAACACAGATATTGAAAGGTTAGCGCGCCTGTCTTACCCTGCCGCGGCACAGGAATTTCTGGACGTCATAATAACCGACACTTTCATCGATGCCATTCGTGATCCAGACCTAAAAAAGGCCATTATGATAAGTTGGAAACGCAAGGCCAGTGAAGCATTGGTGTATGCTCTGTCTTACGAGGCAGCTAAGAACGCGTCCAGGACTGACCACCCTGCCAGGCAACTGGAAGTTGATGAAGATGAGCAAATTAACAAGATTCGCAAGGTGGTCGAAGAGGTCATTACCTCAAAAGAGCAAAAGATAAGCGACGATTCGAGGAATGCTGATATGGGTGATACTCGCTGCTGGTATTGTGGCGCCTCCGGTCATGTTCGGCGGTACTGTCCAAGACAGAGGCAGTATTCCGCCGGTCAGAACAGAAACCCCCAGCTCCCAAACCGCTGGAACTACCAGGGAAACTAACGTCCGCCAGCCTCGTAGGGCGGAAGCTGGCAAAACACTCCAACAAAGCCCGTAAAGTCGTCATTCCCATTGCAACTATTGGGATTAAATCAAGCCTGTATGTAAAATGAAAACTTGGACAGTTTGAGTGTAGATTTCTATTGGATACTGGGGCATCACGCTCAATCCTGCGACCCGATGTAGTCAAAGACATACAACTGAATAAAGTGAGTGGACATTTATTAAAAACAGCAGAAATGGATGCTAGTGAAAACAATTTAGCCAGCCTTTGGCAGGGAAACATGCCATGCAGCAATAACAACCGGAGAGAGTACAACGATTGTTGCGGATACCCTAATGAAGTCCCCGCACCTAATGAAGTCCCCGCACATAATGAAGGCCGCACACACAATGAAGTCCCAGCATCTAATGAAGGCCCAACACTTAATGAAGGCCCCGCATCTAATGAAGGCCCAGCACCTAATGAAGTCCCCGCTCATAATGAAGGCCACACACCCAATGAAGTCCCAGCATCTAATGAAGGCCCCGCATCTAATGAAGGCCCCGCATCTAATGAAGGCCCAGCACCTAATGAAGGCCCGGCGGCCAATGAAGGCCCAGCACCCAATGAAGGCCCAGCACCCAATGAGGCCAGCGACCCCACTAGCTGCGCCTGCTCTGGTGGCCAGTCCCAAGAGCTGGTCCAGAGGAACAAGCACCCCGATCGATCCAAATTCTACGCCAGCATCCCTGACGCCAAAATATGCAGGGAGATCAGACGGCTAAACGCCTGAACCTACGATAAAACCTACCGACGAGCAACCCACAAAACGATGGGTTACCCGCCATCAACGATAGTGTTTGGCCGGGAACTCCGCTTACCTTGTGACCCTTTGTTCGGGCTTCCCAGAGACGCTCCCTCCATGGAAACAGATTATGCCAATGGACTGAGATCTTGACTCGAGGAACTACATTCTATGGTTCGAAAAAAAAAAACAACATCAAAATCGACGTCGTATACAGAATACAGAGAAACACCCGCACCAAGATGAAAGTGGTTCATGTGGACAGACTGTTGTGAGAACTGACCTGTCCGGGACGGACATATTTAAGAGGGGGCCAGTGTTACGACTTTCCCCCCGGTGCGCACCGTGCATCGAGATACTGAACGTGATGACGCGGCGAGAGACAGTGACGTGGAAGCCGGAAGAAATTGGCCATGTTGCAGTTGTTATTGTTTATTTAAGTTGATAGATATTAGTAAATACTCTTGGAACCCACGCCAGCCTGTGTGTTGTTTTAATTCCATAAACAAGAATTTTTAAAGAGTTGTAACAATATAATCTGTGAGTTCGCCCAATAGAGTTCATTCAAACTAAAACAAAAACACATGAAAAGTTACCATTTTATCACCTTTTTTTTAAACTTTAATAATATCTATTATCTTATTAATATTAAAAACTTTACTTATATTTACCCTTTAATAATAATTATCATGTTAAAAATATTTATTACTTTAATACTATCTAATACTTTAATACTATTAAATAATTTAATGCTATTTGATACATTAGTACTATTTAATAATGTAATGATATTTAATACTTTAATCAAGCACTCACTGTTTGGAGATCATGTAAAATATTTTCTCTTTATAAAGTTCACTGGACTTATAAACAGTTAGGATAGAAAAAATATAAATAAAATGGGAGTTTGCTAATGGCGTTGACTATTATAGCCTAATGTATTTGGTGTTGCTAAATATTTTATTTTATTTTTTTTGCAGATGGTAAGCGTCTAATTAATAATACTTGTGTTATTAATAATGTTTTTGTTATTAATGATGTTTGTGTTATTAATATGATGATAGTATTGTTATAGATGTTGTTGATGTTGGTATATATAATAAGCAGCCATATCTTCAATCCAAACCAAGTAGCATGCAATCACTAATAGATAGGAGCCGCTCACATATATTATAAAGCATACCAATTATAGAGCATCGACCCCCCCCTCTCTCCCCCATCATAACAAATGTCAGCACCCAAACATGCCCCGGGGTAAATATATTATCTCTACGAGTGCAATAAAAGTTTATGGGCAATGACGTCAAAGACGGACATTAGGCCTTCAGCCCCCAACCTATTAGTGTCCACTCAGAGCCCAACATTAAAAGCCCCTTTTCTATGTCTCTTTTTTAATGGGCCTAATATTTTCTTCTGTGCCAGGTACCTCAACTGACAAAAGTCACATAATGAATACAGACGTTAGTGTAACAAACATTAAAATGGAAAATATAAAATTGAAACATTTGAAACGTGGCACGCTATGATTATGTTTGACTATTTATTTATGTTAAAATAAGTTTGTAGACTGTGAATGGATATTTTTGGTCAATCTATCATCTACTAACTATATGCATTTAATGGGCAGCGGCATCGTTAACATTCTGGAGCCCGCCCCATAGAAAATGAAAGTACCCTTGCCAATCATTTCCTATATTGAAGTCATGGGGGGCACCATTGTGAGCCCCTTGCCATCTCAAGCGACAACAATTTTATTGGGTCCTGTATAGTAATGTTATTGGGTCCTCTAAAGTTGTGTTATTGGGCCCTGTATAGTAATGTTATTGGGCCCTGTATAGTAATGTTATTGGGCCCTGTATAGTAATGTTATTGGGCCCTGTATAGTAATATTATTGGGTTCTCTAAATTAATGTTTTGGACCCTGCATAGTAATGTTATTGGGTCCTCTATAGTAATGTTATTGGGTCCTCTAAAGTAATGTTATTGGGCCCTGTATAGTAATGTTATTGGGCCATGTATAATAATGTTATTGGGTCCTCTAAATTAATGTTTTGGGCCCTTATAGTAAAGTTATTGGGCCCTGTATAGTAATTTTATTGGGCCCTGTATGGTAATGTTATTGGGCCCTGTATAGTAATGTTATTGGGTCCTCTAAATTAATGTTTTGGGCCCTGTATAGTAATGTTATCGGGTCCTCTATAGTAATGTTATTGGGTCCTCTATAGTATAGTTATTGGGTTCTCTAAAGTAATGTTATTGGGCTCTTATAGTAATGTTATTGGGTCCTCTATAGTAATGTTATTGAGCACTCTAAATTAATGTTATTGGGTCCTCTATAGTAATGTTATTGTGTCCTCTATAGTATATTTATTGGGTCCTCTAAAGTAATGTTATTGGGCACTTATAGTAATGTTATTGGGCCATTATAGTAATGTTATTGGGCCCTATAAAGTAATGTTATTGGGCCCTGTATAGTAATGCACATATTATATTTAGTTTTTGTTACACATAAACAACTAAACCGAATATAACTTAATCCGGACCCCTCTCTCCTGAAAACGATTGTTTAATATGTGAACGGTCAACTAGCAATAGATAAATAAAACATCCAGTCAGTTTACGTTGGCTAACACTGCAGACCGATACAGCTTACTTTAAGTCGTGTAATATCAGATACAGTCAGTATTAAGCAACGCCTTGTTTTTCACAATGAATTATTTTTCTATAGTGTACTTAAAAATTACAGGCTTGATTAACTCTACCTATCTCAAACAATTTTCAAACACTTTGTGCTTCTAAATACAACTTAAAATGACTCTGCTAGTTGAAAAATAAATACAAAGAATATTATATACAAGTATTTTTAGCCCATCGAACGACGGGCGGAATTTATATTTTTTTTTTGAAAAAACATTTTTTGAACAGCAAGGCTCGTCCATTTTTCAATACAATTAATCTCAGCTGTCAACAACCCATTAAATTCAGCTGTCAACAACCACAAAACAATAATTGTGAGCGAGTGATGAACGGCAACTCAAACTACAAACATTCTGCTTACTGATAGAATCACTAACGTTTAAAAAAAGTTTTTTGTTCCCTCTTTTTATCCAATACTAGCTGTACCCCGCCACACGTTGCCGTGGCTAAGCCCTATGTAATGTAATAGTAAGTACTGAGAAAGCCTTTGCTTCTAATTCTGTTTATAAAAAAAAAGACAAATTTTAGAAAAATAATTATCAATCATTTAAATCTGTAAACAAAGAAAAATGAGTTCTTGCGAGTGGATCTTCGTTTCTAAATGTGTTATTTATTAATGCAGTGATTTTAGATATACACCATTTTTTTGATTGTACCATCATTTGTGAATATATCCAAATTGTCTGGTTTGATGAATCTAGACCAGGCAACATATAATTGTCCATGCAAGAAGAAATTCTTAAGTCTAGCCTGAGTTTTATTGTAGATGATTGCAATGCCAAACGAACAGGGAATTGCAATCTGTCAAATTGAAATGGTTGAAATCATAGGAATGCAAGAAATTAGGACATCTTCACTTCTGCAAGGACTATCAAATTTTTGCTTCTAAGACGTTGCTCATCAATATTTTTGCTGGAAGACATGTGCCATAGCAGCACTTCGGCTGGTTGATAAATTGTAACATGATGTTTCGCACAGATTGTCTACTGCATCATGCGTGATGATTTCCCTGCACATTTAGAACCATGAGTTATGTTTTCTTTTGTTAGACGGGAAATGCTTTAATTTCCAAGTATATTCATCAAGCAAATTGTTTAATGGCTCTGGTGGCTATCCATGTGAAGAAGTCGAATTTTTCCAGAGGCATAAAACATTCCTGTAGTTTCTCTAATAAATGTCAGAGCCTTGCAATGAGAAGATACTTTGGTTGGTGTTGATAAAAAATGCTAGACGATTTTAATTTTGTGATTTTATTTTCGGCGTGCTTACAGCTGTTCACTTTCACGTCTGGATGCACGACGCTCTGCTGCCTCTGCCCTTATTTGATTCCCATGCTCATAAGGTTTGAATACAGGTTGCATAGCTGACGCTTTTCTAATATAACAACCTTCCTCTGCTATGCATTTTTTTATTAACGGAAAAAAGCAAATAAAAAAGTATATAAATGACAAAGTATTACCGAAATATTTTTTTTTAAGTTATAACATTTTTTTTAATTTAACTATTTTTTTTTAATAATGATGAAATAAACATTAGTTCGCACTCTTAATACAATTAGTTTGAATATACTTACCTAATAAAAAAAACTGGCATGAATTAGAATGTTGGGCAGGCACAATGTCTAAGGTAATGTTCCGAATGTACACCCTCATGTTTGGCTCAGCTGATTGTTAGTTACTCACTACATTGTTGCAGCTCTTCGAATATAACAGATCTTCTGCACATTTTTCGAAGAATTGCGAAATTTTAATTAAAGAAACATTAAATGGCAGTGCATTTACAAAAAAAAAACACACACCCACTCACACATTTTAGCAAAATAATTATCAAACATTTAAAGCTGTAAACAAAATCATTTTTAAAAAAACTGACGAAATAAATAAATTTTTGTTATATTCTAACCTAATTTTTTTTATAATACCAACATAAATGAGAATGTTGGATCAGGCACACTATATTAGGAGTGCTTGCGACATTTTCATCTCTGGCTGCATTTCTCTCTACTGCCTCCGATTGATTTACCTCCCGTGGTTTTTTTTTAAAAAGTAAAGTGAAGTAAAGAAACAATTTTACCAAACCCATCGTTTAAATATTATTTTTGAATACTATCGATATGATGTCTATATCAAATACATATCTCAACATGCCGAGTAATTTTCTGCAATTTTGTGTGTAAATTTTAAGGCAATTGTTGAAGAACTTTTGGAGTTAACCCTCGCGGCGTGAATCCTGTCTTCATTTTAATTTATATAGATTTACTTTGTGCAGAGATGACCTACATTTAATACTTCACAAATTACGTTTTACCCATCAACGCTAACCAACCAAACCAAACCAAACAACCAACCAAATAAACCAATCGAACCAACCAATCAAACCAAACAACCAACCAAACCAAATTACCAAACCAGCTAACCATTTAACCAAAGAAACCAACCGAGCCAACCAATCCAAGCAACCAAGCCAAAACCGTCACTGCCACATCGTTCACAAATTACGTTTTACCCGTCAACGCTGACCAACCAAAAGACAAAACCAACCGATCAACCAACCAAGCCAACCGATCAACCAACCAACCAAACAAACCAAACCAAATCAATGAACCAAATCAACCAAAGCAAACCAACCAACCAAACACCATTAGATAAAGATATGGGTGCTAATTTATGTCACCCGTTACGTTTTACCTTTATTTCTCTCAATATTAAAATCAAAACGAAGCATTAAAAAAAAAGCTTTTATAAAAATGAACTGAAAAGTAAAAAATAACTACTTTATTATACCATTCTGCAGCACAAAGGCAAGTTGATGTGGCACGATACAGCACCAAATAAAAAAATGTAACATCGGGAAATGACGTCATAGAGGATTTTTATTTATAGCGACGGCGTTCCCATACAGTGATTACTTTATCAAATACTATAAGTGGAACAGAAACACACACTTGCTTTTTATTAAGTAGATTAACTAGCTGTACCCTGCAAAATCTTTTCATAGAGTTACATCCCCTTAGGTTTGATCGGTAGACTAGATTATTTTTTTTTTGTTTTCGGTCAGACCCGATTTTTTCATGATTATATTTTAAAATGGAATACTGTTGTATTAATTCTTTACTTTCGATATAACGCAGAGCCCAAATAGCTTTTATATATATTATAGTAAAATACATTGAATATTTCTTGCTAAGTCTCTGTAAGTATGAGAAATTTATCTTTTAGATCTTTTGAACGACTTCAGAGACAGTTTTTTATAGGGCACTTCTTTCATCCCTTCAGTGGTAGACAGTGAAAACTCAAGTATCAATAATTCTGGATCTGATTCCATGCAATGATATACTAATCGAAAGTCATACAAAATCAGATTTCCCCTGCGGATAAGCGAATATCCATTTTTTCCTGCCGGTATGCGTTTATAATGTATTGAGTCAAACACAATTTACTGTATGTACTGAATCAAACACAATTTACTGTACGTAATGAGTCAAACACAGACACACACAGACACACAAAGGCAACAAATATGTTATTATTTTTCAATCTCAAGATGTTTTAGCGCATTTTCGAGAAAAAATGCGCTATTGTCCCCGTTTTGTCTGTCTGTTTGTCATCACCCTAGATCTCAGCAACCATAGGCCCTAGACCCATGATGTATATACTTTTTTGTAGGTCTTGGCCTGCCATTCCTGCATTAAATGTACATTTCACGATCTGATCTCTGAGGGCATCAGTGTTTTATACCGTTTTTTACTGTATAAGCTCTATTAATAATTATGTCATTTTCATGGCCCCATTCTACACCATACGCTGCGGTGGCGCTACAAATGAATGGGTTATTGAACGGAAGTGAAACAAGATTGGCAACAACAATTTTTCAAACAACAATTGACGGAGTTTTTAAACGATTAAATGACTATAATTTAGAATGTTTCAATTATGAGTCCTATTTCAGTGACACAAACCACTTGTAGTTAGATTTAAGAGAACATTTTTTTTTCAAATATAAAGAAACGCCTTTTTAATATTTTTTTTCAGATATATGCCTTACACAATTGAATTTATAAACATTTCCAAAATGTACAAATATTTACTGAAAGCTAATTAGTGTCTTATTTTTATACCAACCGATGTGGTTGTTGGGGGAATGAATGGAGACATCAACATCGGCGAATATTATTGGCTCTACGATGAGTCGAGCTCACTATTGACTTTGTTATCCAGCCGCCATTTTTATATTATCTAAATCAGGTTAAACATGGGAAAAAAATCTTTATCAAGTTTCATTTTTTCAAACTAAAAAACTTAAAATAAATCTGAATATTTTTTTTTAAATATAAAAAAAATATTTTAAAAATGCAATAAAATGTAATAAAATTAATTCCTTACATCACTCAAATATCTTCATAAATTATTACTACACAAATTAAAGTAATTTAAGTTAATGTTCTATAGAACGACTACTATAGAATGTGTCAAGTCAGTGCGTCCTGAGGAGCGTAAGTAATTAAAGTAAGTAAAGTTCCTTGAGCCCAAACCGGCTATCGGGGCAGATGAAGTGTAGAATTTATCTGTTTCTGAAGGAATAGTGTGGTTAGCACAACGCCCAGCCTCCTTTACTTTCCAGACTTCAAGTCAGGTACTCATTTAAAGCTGGGTGGACTTCTGGCACGACTTTGAAAAAATTTAACCTGGGAAAATTCCCATGGTTCTCACAGAGGATCGAACCCAGGACACTCAGGTCGATAGTTGACCTAACGTAAATGAATCAAATCATACCTTCAGAAAGTGTGCAACACTGGCAGGTGTCAGGGTTTACTTTTCTGGAGTGCATTTTTGGGTACCCTGATGAACAAACATAAAGAACAACATGGTCATTATATCCTTTCGTTTCAACTATAACGTCCAATTTTCTGATCGACATATTGAGTAACAAAAAAAAAAGCTTCCAAATATTATTAGACTCCTATGAAAATGCCCCACACATGTACTAATCATACCAACCATCTTAAGTAATAGAAGCCAACCACGCTCAGTGGAATCGTTTGTTATTGGCATTTTACTTCATCTTCTACTTTTTTAATTTTATATATTTCGTTTCCCTCTTTAATTATAAAATGATAAAAAAAAGTTCTGGAAAAAACAATTTACATTAATATATGACAGTTTGTATTTAGGTATATGTTATTCATTTGAATGTTGTTTTTATAGGCACATTTCATATAAAATTTACTTACTGGAAACACATATTATACGCTTCAATTGAAATAGAATAATTATGTCACATAAATGTCATCATATATATATATTTAATATTTAAGTGTTAATTAATTCTAGTTTCAGATTGAAATGTCGCTGATTTCTAAAATTGACTTGCTGTTGATAGGTAAAAGTGGTGATGGAAAAGGTTCAACAAGAAACAGTATCTGTGGACGCAAAGTGTTTAAAAATAACAATTCTAAATCGACAGTGGTTGCATCGTTTGACTTTGATTTTGTTCAAGTCAATGGAAGAATTATAAAAATAGTGGATGGTCTTCGCGAGTGTGAGCAGAAAGAAGAAGATACTTCAAATGATCAGCCAGCCAGCAGTAAAAAACCTGCTTTATTTAAAATTCTAGAACATGCTAAAAAAAGTGGCTCTAAAATGGACAATTTATATTTACACGAGATGGCTTGTTCCTTGGTTGCCAACCCAGATGGGTACCATGCATTCATTATTGTACTGAAATTTGGAAAAGAAAATAAAGAAAATTCTAAAGATTTTCTTAAAGCAGTCTTTGGAAAAGAATTGTCCATGAAGTTTTGTGTAATTGTCATGACAGGCGGCGATCTGTTTGAACAAGAGGTCCCTAGTAGCACTTTCAAAGACTGGTGTCAGAAACAGAAAGGATATTTTAAAGATCTTTTATTGAAATGTAATAACAGAATTGTACTGTTCAATAATAAAACTAAAGATAAGATGATCAAAGAAAGACAAGTTCAAGAATTGTTTAACATACTAGATCAAATGCAAGGGAAACGATTCTGTAATGCGAATTTCAACGAAACAAAAAAGAGACAAACAAAGTTGATTGAAAAAAGTGGTTGTCAAATGATCAGTGAGGAAATTTTGATGAAAACATGTCTAGTTCTACATGCATTGAAGACATGTGATGTCGGTGAATCGGAGAAACTGAAAAGTCTGTCCCAGAATGCCTCAGAATTAGAACGTCATTTAGATAATGTTAAAAGTGTCTCAGAATCGTATCATAATGTAGTTATATCTATAAATTGTGCAGTCCAAGACATGCTAAATCAACTAGATGAACTTCGAGATGTACTTGCAATGATTGAGTCTAATTATACAGCCCAATGTGTGGAAGAGAAAGAGAAACTGAGAAATAAATTTAAATCTTCAGATTCTCAAAGTACTGAAAATGATAAAGAACTTAATGAGAAACTTGAAGAATGTGATATTTTACTTAAAAAAAAGATAGAAATTAAAAAGCAAGCCTTTCAAAATGCTTTTAAACCTGATCTCCAAGCTCTGTTGACAAAAGCTAAAGAACTTAAAAAAGAATACCTGCTCATTAAAAGTCAATATAAGGAAAACATCTGGGCTCCAATCATTAAGGATATGACAATGGTAATAAATCTTAAAATTCATTAAAATATTTGTTTAAATACTGTAAATTATAAGATTTAATAATATTAAACATATGTTGTAAAGTAATAACTTTTTAAATAAAATAGTATTGGCTCTTTATCATATGTTTCAGGCTAATATAAACAAGCAAAGTAAAGTTGATATTCTTTTGATTGGGAGAACTGGTAATGGTAAAAGTAGTACCGGAAACAGTATCCTGGGACGTAAAATATTCACCAGCAGCAGCTACATGATGTCTGAGACTAAAGAAATGGACTTTGATTTCGCTGAAGTTGAAGGACGTATTGTTAAAGTAGTGGATGTTCAAGGTGTGAAAGACACAAATGAAACTACCACCAGATCGACTGCTCTTTTTATACGTGAGATGGAGAAAGCAATTGCAGCCAACCCCAAAGGTTACCATGCATTTTTGATTGTTGTAAGATTTGGTACTAGATTTACGGAAGAGGAAAAAGACAGTATCCAGTTTTTAAAAGATGTATTCGGCGAGACTTTTGTTAAAGACTATTGCATCATTGTGCTAAGTTTCGGTGATCAACTTGATCATGATCAAACATCTCTTAATAAATGGTGTCAGGTGCAGACAGGTTATTTCAAAATCCTTTTAGAAGAATGCTGTGGAAGAATTGTTTTGTTTAATAATATCTCTAATGATGCAGCTCAAAAGAAAAAACAAATATCAAAATTGTTCACATTGATAGATCAGCTCAAAGGTAAGAGATATACGGATGAACATTTTAAAAGAGCAAAACAAACACAAATATCGCTCTCCTTGAAGTTAGAAGAGACTGAAATCAGAGAGAAAGTGTTAGTCAAGACAAGACTTATATTGAACAAGCTCGAAAATTACCAAGTATCATTACATGATGAGCTCGAGGGACTGGAACAATTAATCACCGAGACAGAAACATTAGAGTCAAATTTAAAAGGGGTTGACAAAGGCACAAAATTACTGAACGGATTAATTTTTTCAAATGTCACGTCCATTAAATGTACGATCTCCAAGGAAATAAAACTTAACATGATAATAAGAGAAAAGAAGGAAACTTACAGGAAGTTGAAGGAAAAACGAGAAACTCAAGCAGCCAAAGAGAAGGAAACTTTAGAGAAACATTTTTCATTTTTGATTAAAAATTTGGAAAAAGAGTTGTGTGAAAAACTGAAAAAAGTTGATGAAAATAATAATCAGAAAGAAAAAGAAGAATACTTGGAGTATTTAAAAAAAAATTACTAAGAAACGCGAGAAAATAGCGTCAAAAAGAAAAGAAATAGAAAACAGCTTTTTAGAAATCAAGCATGGATATATTTTTGGAGGTGTTTTACAGTTACTTACAATTTTTTTTCCGTTCAAAACATAACACATTAGTCAATGAAACTACAACTTATATGAACATTTGAGGATTTAATATTTTAATTATAATTTTGTATTTTAGTATTATACGCTATTTCATCATACACAGAAACAATTGTTGAATAATTTACATGAAACATAATGCTGGCGTCGTTTACTTTTACTTCTTTATTAAACTTGGAGCGAGATTATGAGTCGTTCATTAATTACGTAGCACATTTGTGGGGAGGGCTGCTGAAGTGAGACAAGGACTGATAAGGAGTGTAAAAAAAACTTTTACGAAGGGGCTGAGGGTGGGGCCCATAAATCTAAAAAAAAAGTAATTTCTCCTTATCTAAGTTACGATTTTTGAGAAATAACGTTAAAAGCTCCCTTCCTTTCGTAAATTTAGTGTAAATGATTTGCCCAGTTAGGCCTATTTGATTATAAATATCATTATAATTATAATGAATATACAGCTACCATTCGATAAAAAAAATTCTTCACAAAAATAAATTCACTTTTGATGTTCAATATATATATATATATATATATATATATATATATATATGTATGTATATATATATATATATATATATATATATATATACAATTAATTATTTTTTTTATTACTTTAACTTAAAAAAATTATGTTGAAAATATGTATTAAATCTGAACACAGAGGCGCACCTAAGGTGGGGTGAGGGGTCCCGCCGGGCCCAAGCTTGAGGAGAGCCCCTAAAAAGTAATTTTTACATTAATATTAAGTAAATAATCTCATGTCATGGTATCGAACGTCAAAATGCAGAGGCCCTAAAAGAGGTCAAGCCCCCGGGCCCCAAATCCATAGGTTCGGCACTGGATGAACAATAGTCTATCTCTATGCAAAGGATTTGCAAGTTACAGCTAGTTATGAACATATTCTTTAATTTAAAGTAACATGAAATCTAGTGTTATTACGAGTTTTAATGTCAGAAACATATAAAAAAAATAATAATGATACATGTTAAACTGATGATTTTGATATTACATGAGTAATTAATTCCATGTATGCTATCAATCACTAGTCTTTATTTAATCACCTCGAAAGCATTCACCCGAACCCCTAAGTTAATGTTTATATTTTTGTTCTTGTCTAAATTTAGTTACAATAAAAAGCCAAAATTGGTTATTACATTGTAATTTTTTTAAATCGCCTCTTGTTATTTTTTTTTAAATGAGACTTTAGTAAATCAGGTAGGCCAGGTAGGCCTACTATTTATAGTACTATCAGGTAGGCCTACTACTTATAGTACTATCAGGTAGGCCTACTACTTATAGTACTATCAGGTAGACCTACTATTTATAGTACTATCAGGTAGGCCTACTATTTATAGTACTATCAGGTAGGCCTACTATTTATAGTACTATCAGGTAGGCCTACTATTTATAGTACTATCAGGTTGGCCTACTATTTATAGTACTATTAAAAATAAAATGATGCGATGATTTTTGTTTGTTTACTTTTTTTTTTATATTTCATACGAAAGGAAAAAAAGCATAGAAGTCCGGCGGTCTCATTAGCAATAAAAATTGTAATTTCAGATCAACTAAAATAATGGCAAAGATTGAAAAGAATTGGGAAAAAATATAATTTTGACGAATCATTTTTTGTAGTCAAGAAAAATGAAGTCGAGATTAGGAAATCCGTGAAACGGGCATTACATTCAAGAGTCGAGTTGTTTGAATGAATAGAGGTTTTGGACAGAGGATTAAACTGAAAGAAATATTGCCCTAACTGTTAGTCTCTTTAAATACAATAACATGCTCTCATATAATGCAAATAAAATTGTTCTCTCAATTATGAATCGGGCCAAATTATTTAGCTTTTAATTATTTTATTTCATTATTATCTGCAAATTTTTTTTACGCTTTATGTGTTCATGTTTAATTTTTTTACTGGAAGTACTGAGATTTTAGAAAATTCTGGAAAGTATTTTTACAAGGATTATATGGTATATCAATATTTAGGTGTTAAATTATTATAAAAGAAAAATAACACAGAAGGGGGCATGTTTTGAAGAATATTTTTTTTTAATAGTGATGCGCTATCTGAAATATAAAACTTCGTCATGATCTTTCAAATGAATATATGAATAAACTATTAAAACATATATCATCTGTGTTTGTGACAGATAACACAATAATTTTCATCGAATTTGTTTTTTTTTTTATTATTGATTCATTTATTAATGAACAGTTGACAGAAAGTATTTGATCTACTCTTCGGGTAGTGCATTTGTCAAAATAATGGCACATCAACAAATTTCTTCACAAAACTATCACAACCATTGGGCACTATGACAAACATAAGAGACAGTGACAACCATAGGGCACTATGACAAACATAAGAGACTGTGACAGCCATAGGGCACTATGACTAACAGAGCGCTTAATGACGAAGTATCTGACAATTTTTACACCTTGTTGCCGGCCATGTCGGGCAATTACATGTTATTTAAATGTTAGTGCCTAATCAGTTCAGTGTAAAAGTTAAAGCAGAGAATGGTTCGAGAATAACACAGGCTCAATTTGCATGATTAATTTTGTTAGAACCATTCCCCCCCCCCCAAACCCAATTTTTATATTTTTCGGGGTCCTAACGAAGTTTAGGTCCAATGTGTGGGTTCAAGTAATCCGTGAGTCACGGCTTCAAGTAATCTGTGAGTCACGGCTTCAAGTAATCTGTGAGTCACGGCTTCAAGTAATCTGTGAGTCACGACTTCAAGTAATCTGTGAGTCACTGCTTCAAGTAATTAACACACTGTAGACTCTACGAGAAGCCTCTCCCTCTCTTTCTTGTCACAACTTAGTTATCAAAATGAGTCATTGAAAAAGTTATACTTTGTGAAATATAAATACTGATAAGTAATCATGTTTATCTAACAAAACAGTCACAGTTCTCGGACCTAACATTCAGGTGGTAACAACTGCAGCAACTTGAAGAAAAAAATTATTATAAAATGTTATGAACAAAAAATGTACCCCCCCCAAATTAGTATACTAGTATATATAAATTTGTTTTATTTCCTGTCAAGGATACTGCCTGACGAGATGTTAAAATGTTGACTTGGAGCAGTGTGAGCAAGTAATACAACAGAACAGTAATTTTATATGCATACATGTATAAAAATTATATATATATATATATATATATATATATATATATATATATATATATATATATATATATATGTATGTACAGATCACACGTGTAAACATTTTCGATATATACAGATCACCTGCATAAACATTATATATGTTACCGGCAAAGTGTGAAATGCCGGCATTCTATAGAATGCCTAGGCACTGTATAGAATGCCTGGTCGTTTTAGGCAAAGTATTAAATTTTTAAATTGTGCATACTTTTCCTAGGCATTCTTAACAATGCCTAGGCATTGTATAGAATGACGACTAGTGTCGTTTTGGCAAACTATACAATTTTTTAATTGTGCATACTTTTCAATCATGGCTTGCATCCTCATGCATGTCTTCTGCAGAAAGGGCTGTCTCTTGCATTCCTTTATCTCTGTCTATCTGTTCTTGTGTTGTTTGTATGTTTTGTATTCTTTTTTCGAGGTCTTCCTCTGTTTCCATATCTTGTAAAACATCGTCAGGTAGGTACGACGTTGTGGGGCCTATTTTAGCTTTGCAGCCAAAGAGTGCTTCGTATAGTGATCTTATCCCAGAATGAAAAGCACTGTTCTTCATGAGCTGCACGAACCGTAACCCCTCACTCCAGCGGCCAGTTTTTCCATCTTGCATCCAAGCACACAACATATTTTCGATGTCCTGGTTAGCTCTTTCGACGCTCCGCTGAATTTGTGAGTGATGCGGCTTACCATGTACGATCTTACCACACTGTTTGCTAATTCTCTGCCATTATCGGACTGTAGAATTGTTGGAGCACGAAGCAAGGTAAATATTTCTACGAGATGGTAGGCTACTTCTTCTGCCCTCTTTGTCTTCAGGGCTCTGAGAACTACGAACTTGGTGAGATGATATTGATACACCATTAAAACGTAACGTGTATTTCCCATCAGGATGGGATTGAAAGTCGATGAGATCGACCTGACAATAGACTTGAATTCTGAAAAACCATTGGCTTGACTAAAATGCCTTTTTTGACGCCTTTTTGTTTTTTCTGGCTAGGTTCACAAAGGTTAACATACAGTTCAATATCATGATGTGTAATATTCTTGTATTTGGGTGATAGTTCTTTCAACATTCTGTCCCGTCCTCCATGACCAATAGGCTGAATGGCACTCACACCTTCTTTTTCCACCATCATGGCATCATAGTGTTTCACCAGCCAATAATTACATACTTTGCCGAACGGGAACTCGGCATTCTATAGAATGCCTAGGTAATGTATGAAATAGCAATTTATTTCATACTTTGCCTGAAAAATTCAGGCATTCTATACATTGCCTATGCATTCTATAGAATGCCGGATTTCACACTTTGCCGGTAACATAAATATATATATATATATATATATATATATATATATATATATATATATATATATATATAAAGATAACATGCAAAAACAAAAAGAAAACACACTGGTTGGCATTGGGAATTACTGAATTAGATTATACACTACAGCATTAATAAATACTAATTACTTGAAAATTAAAACAGGCATGTTTCAATACGACTAACTCAAAACCAGTGGCGTTACGAGGAGGGGGAGGGACAGGGGGGCATCATGCCCGGGCGCTACTCACAAAGAGGCACAAAATGTTATTTTTTACATATAATATTATATGGTTTTCGAATTGGGTGGGGGGGGGGGGGCTTGAAAGGTATTGCGCTCCAGGCGCAAGTTAAGCTCGCTACTCCACTGCTCAGAACAGACATGGTTACCATTCTAGAGCTAAACTGAAACATTTTCTGTTTTGTAGTGAACAGTTTTAAAATACATCTTGAACTCCATCTGCACCGACACAATCTACAAGAAATAAAATTGTATTCCAATGTTATCAAATGTATTCAAATGTATTTCCTTTTGTTAATTATTTTCCTGAATAACTAGTTACCCTGTAAATATAAATTTACTACATACCGTATGTAAATATAATAATTTCCCCAAGATTCTATTGTAATATATTTATCTGTGGTCTTTGAATTTGATAATTTTCCTGCAGACAAAAAAATGAAAGAGATTTTCAGAAATGTGTCTTATAATCATATACATGTGTGTATGTATGTGTGTATGTTTGCATGTGTGTGTGTGTTCTGTGTTGTATATACTTAATTCGTAAAATGGGCCTGAAACGACATATTGAGAACTACAAGTATCTACCTTACCTTCCCTAAAGTCTCAAAAATTTTCTGAACCAAATCATCTGACAACATTCTTTGACCTTTTCCTAATTTTGAAACATATAATTCATTTTATTAAAATTAAACAAAAAACTATAAAATATGTTTTTATATTCATTACAGACTATCTCTTGTCTAACAGCTATGCACGATGTCTATGCTGAGCAAAAAAAATTGTTTCACTTCGACACAGATCTTAATAGAATTCTAAAAATATTTAAAAGATACAGGCGAATGCTTACTATTTCGTATGTAAACGTGTAAACATCTAGTGACTTATAAATTATATATAGATGTTAGAGTTTAATACAATAATACTTTTTGTGAATCACTTTGTAATTCCAATCTCACACACACACAAGGACAATATCTAAATGCTACATGCAATACAAAATTAGGATACGATAATAGCTACTAACAGTGTGGTCTTCTTTAAGGCATTTGTTGACTTAAACTTTTAAACATAATATAGATATAGATATATATATATATATATATATATATATATATATATATATATACAGTGCTTTTTTTCAGTGGGAACTCATGGGAGCTGAGTTCCCATAGCTTTTTTGGCCAGATTTGTAATAAAAAAATATTTTTTTCAAGCAGAAATGTTTTTCAGATCAAGCAGGTTATACGGTAGGCTATAACGCAAGAATACATATTAAACAATTATACGAAATAAGATTTTAAACTGAATATTATAAAAATTATATAAATTTGAGAAAAAAATTAAATTTTTGAAATATTTTTATTATAAATAAACTCTTTGAGTCTCTAATTTTCTTATAAAAACGTTTATTTCTTTAAATATCCATTACAATAAAATTTGTGTTCAGTGGAAAATTCAATTGTAGACTATTATAGTATTTTCTGACATAAGTTAAAAAACAGATGTGAAATGAGTTCCCAAACATTTTTCGCTAGAAAAAAAGCACTGTATAAATATATATATATATATATATATATATATATATATATATATATATATATATATATATATATACATATATATATAATTCAAACATAATATATAAATTCCTTGATATTATTCAGAATTCACTCATTGAGGTCAACGTCACGATAGACAAGATATAAATGGAAGTGACGTACAGAGTAATGAGAGGATAATGCTATCATTGTTTCTTACCATTTCTGTTTAAATCGTTCAGAGAAATGTTTTCACCGACATCAGAATTGTTTAGGTAAACTTTATCTTGCATACTGTAAAAATTGAGTAAAAACGTTATAGTCAATCCAGTTTTTTTTTTTTTTTTGAAATAGTCATTCCCCGTTTAACATTAACTTCGGGTTTTTTTTAATTCATTACATGATTATTTTTTTAGAGAACTTTTTATTTTTTTTGCAATTTACTTTACCCATTCCTTATTGTCTTTAGTTAAACACTGTATTTATCCAATATCAATTTCGTCTTTGGTATTTTTTTTTTAGAATGTACGACTGAATCTACTAAAATGAGTTAGTTTGGCATTAAATGCATTTGGTCTAAAAATGAGTCATTATGTGAATTGTTAAAAATGTTTTAGATTTTTAAACTTTATTACTCAGCGTAACAGTATAATAAGTTATCTAAGCGTTTCAAAGGTCAAATAGGTATCTATGACAACAAATGTACTCAACACCAGCACACACACAAACACATACACACACACACACTATTCCATTCAAAAAGTTTCCCGAATTATAATTATCTTCAGTAAAATATATTCCATATATCTACATTATTCATAGATAATAAAACAATTGCGTCTAATATCGGAGAAAGTACTGCATGAAACTTTGTATTACGTAGAAAATTGAGTGATTGAGTGAAAGCTACTAAATTCTTTGTTAAGTATCCCTTTGTATACGACGCTGACCCCCCCCTCCCCAAGTCGAGGCGAGATGGGATTCAAATTCGAAAGTGCCCCAGCTTGAGGGGGGGGGGCACCAAATTTTTTTTTTACATTGAAAATCAAATACATTATCTCATGTCATGGTGTCGAATGTCAAAGTGTAGGGGCCCCCAGAGAGGCCATGCCCCCCGTGCCCCCAAATCCCTACATTTGGCACTGACCATCTAACTCAAATTCCGTGGATAAACACATCCGTTAAACATTCCCACATCCACATCCCCCCAACCCCTCCATCTTATCATTCAATTCTTGCCCAGACCTCATCCCACCATCTGTCCCCTTCGTAAGATCGTCCTGCCCTTCATGCTAATACACTCCTCTTTTAAATGATGGCTATCTCCTCTATAGACATGTTGAGGAGTGGTGCGTCTGGAAACAATACATGACGAAAAGTAAATCTAAGATACTCCCACATTAACTATATTTGTAATTATGGATCAATAAATAGGTTGATTTAAAAACTAAATAGTAGCAGAAAATTACTTTTTTACATAATAATTAAAAACTTCAAATGGCGCGTGCTGGTGACGTCAAATTGAAAAAAATATACATAAAAGTCTGTGTAGGTTTAGGGTATGGAACCGCCATTACAATTTTCAGTAAAGATTGGACTGCTCAAAAGAACTGGAAATATTAAAATGGTAGGCAGTGGCGCCATATTCCACATATGGATTTCCTATGCCGCCGCTGCAGAGAAGTTGAGGAAACCGTGGAACATTTGCAATATGAGGGCCCCGGGCATGCGGATCACAGGGTCAACCGGTTGGGTATCTTGCTTGCCATTGGCCTTTATGGAATTTATCTCATGCTGAGAAACACAGCGAGACCTATCTAAGAGATCGCAGATAAACTAAGAGAGTTCCAAGAGAGAGAGAGAGAGAGAGAGAGAGAGAGAGAGAGAGAGAGAGAGCATTGGTTTCTAGCGAATGTAAACCACCTGCTACATTATTTTCTGAAGATTGGGCCGTAAATAAAAAGGTTTAACATAGCAGACGTTTTTGACCGGTATGACTATAACGGATAGAATTTCGAAATGAAACTTGCAAGTTGTACACCTGTTTTAGTTACGACATTGAAGCCCCCTATAAATATTTTATGAAGACTTTGCCATAATCACTGATTATTTTACCACCATAATTGTTTTTATCTTCCCTGATACTATTAAGATTTATTAGGCTTCAGTTTAATTTACAAAAACATTCCAGTTTTAAGCAAACAGTATGACCGTTACGGGTATAATTTTAAATGAAACCTGCTAAACTAATAAATGTAAACAGTAATGCAAGAGCCTAGCAAAGTTAAGTCTTCTATCTACCCGAAAAGGCGGAGTATTAATTAGTGCACCGGAAGTGCTGGGGAGGAGGGAGGGGGCGGTTGCCTATTATTAGTATAGATTAGTACACACAAAAAAAGTTAAGTATGTACTTTAACTTTTTTTTTCAATGGTCGTAAGTTTATGTGCTTTTTAGGGGATTATTTTTAGCCTTTGTGCTTATTAGGTCATGGTGGCACTGAATTTGGATAACTTAGAAAATGGGGCAGAAAAACGATGAGGGGAGAAAATAATATTAAAATGAACCTACTAGCTGTAATTATCTTCATCTGTGTAGTCCTTGTGTCTTCGCCTATGATACAAAACACACAGAAACACAATCAGAAACACGAAGCACACAGACACGGGTATCCCAATAGACAAACCAAGAATAAGATCCGTCTGGCTGTGAGCTGGAGATAGAATCATCGTTAATAATAATATTTGCGTGTGTGCGATTTGTTTTTACTTTCCAATAATGTGAATAAAAGTATTCTTAGACGGCTTCTTAAATCTGAATCATAATACTTTTTACTGGCCTGTGTCCCTAAATCTGGTTACAGCGCTACTCTTGAAAAAAAATCGATCTTAAAAGATTATTTTAGGACTAAAGTATTATAGATATTTTAGTCCAATTCAACAAAATAATATTTTTTTTTAATTCACTAAACAGTAAAAAAAACAAGCAATTGGACACATGACGGTTTAGCGCATTTTCGTGTTATGCATTATGGGTTTTATAAAAAGTAAGTGAAATAAGTCATGTTGAATAACTGTTATGAAAATAAATAATGAGTTACGCCCCTATGTACGCCTCTTTGTTAATATAGCTTACATAGTAAAAAAATGGATGTAATAAGCCCTTTTATTCGCCCCTCAGAGGTCAGATCGCAAAATTGATTTTTGATGTACACATTGCACGCGAAGACCTACAAAATGATATATACATCATGAGTCTAGGACGTATGGTTGTTGAGATCTAGGGTGATGACAGACAGACAAAAGGGGGACAATAGAGCTTTTTTTTTTTCGAAAATACTCTAAAAATATAACTCATTATACCATACAAATATAAAATTTATATAAAATATCCTTGGTTAAAGTACAAGCGAAAGTGCTCATCTTGATATATAAATTTTGTATTTATGTATTGCCACTTTGAAACCAATGTAGAGGCATATTTAGTTTAGTATATTGTAATCACACACGCTGTCGATATTTTGTACACATTGAAATGATTTAATTAATTAAGCAAGTCTATATAACACTTTTAAAAAGCCTTACTATGTCGCGGTCTTCTACACCTATGCTATAAATCATATTTATTCCGACATGATAATATCAAGGGGATTAGTGAATGTTTTCCCATTATAAACATTACTAAAAACTAATGCGCGTCGTGATTCTTCAAGATGTTTACTCATTATTTTCATCGTGTATTGTTATGTAGAGCACTTGTGTATCAAATGTGTACCTTCTCACAGAATTTGAAAAGATCGACAATTGGGTTAGTAGATTTTAGGATACACTTAGCTACACACACAAACAAAGAGAAAGTAAAACCAATTTAAAACCTATGGAAAAAAAACTAATAACACTATGTAACAAAATTTTGCCAAAGTTAAGTTTGCCTGCATTTTTTCAGTGTTTCTTGATGAAATTAGATGGGCTGATTTCAAAAATTAAATCCATTGTATTATATCATCAACGGTTCTGACTCAAGACACAAAAATACAAATAAAAGTTTTGTTAAAACACATTAAATTCACTCAATTGTTTAGTGCTTGTACTTAGACAATTCTACAATGCGAATACAAAATATTTTTTTAACAAATGATTAAATATTTGTATCAATTATTAAGAACTAAGAAATATTTCACTATGACAAAACTAGAAAAAAAAATCTAAAAGTGTACATTTGAACGTTTCTGTCTCTTGTAAAGGGAATCATCATCTCTAACCAAACCCCAGATGTAGTCTTCCATCATTGCTTCATCCCACCTTCTTCTTTCCATTGGCTGTATATCTTGGTGAAAACGCTCTCCATGCTCTTCACTGACATCTCCCAAATTTGGTCTGAAAAAATCCAAATGAGCACAGATTTTCTATGTTTCCCCAACAAGATTCAGTGCTTTTACAAACTTTGCTATGAGCCCTAGCGTGATGTGCAGGGGTAGAAGCAGAACTTTCTCAACTGGAACGAGAGGACTGTGTTTGATATTGTAAACACCCGGTAGCAGTAAATGCCTTGTATTCTATTCATTTATGATGTAGTTGAGCAACATCTCTGCTGTCCCAGAGACAAAGGAAACAATGATACTTGGTAAATTGCCTTGCAATCCCAAGAGAAATCCCAACATCTTAATTCCCCGCAAACATCTCATCTGTAATAATTATACTTAAGCTTTTCCAGCAAATTCTTTACATTCTGGTAATCTTCCTTTAGGTGAACAGTAACCAACAGGAATCGAAGGATGAATATTTCCGTTTTCAAGAAGCACTACTTTAAGACTTCTGGAAGAACAGTCAATGAAAACACACCATTCCTCAGGACAATGCTAATAACCAATTTTGTAAAATAGTCCAGAAACGTCAGTACAATATAAAATTTAGCGTATGGTACATTTCTTTTCCGGAATAGGGACACTAACAACTGGGAACCAGTTAATTCCATTCTTTTTGCTGTAATGTTAACAGCTTAGTACCAGATTTTGTTAGATTCAGGTATCTCATTAAGTCGTCTGATTCCTTCTGGTTAAGAAAATGGGGTTATCCATGAAACTCAGTATCTGATCCCTCCCAGTCATCATCATCATCATCATCCTTTTCTTCATCAGAATCATGGGTTTTATCATCAGCCTCTGTGTTGGCAGGTGGAATTGGGATGGGTAAATATTCATCCTGTGACACTGGTGTAATGGAAGACAGGATATTCGGATACACCAGAGCTTTTTTTTTGTCTGCTGGCTTCTTATATTTTGATTGTGTTCACCATACAGAAGTAGCAATTATCTAGGTGGATGGTAGGTTCCCTCCATATTCTAGGGATTGGCAAATTGGCATTCACTTTCTTGAACCACGGTGCCACCTTTCTAATGTTGATTTGCCACAACCACAGATGACGTGGAAAGCCCATGGTTTATCCTGATTTCCAACTGGCGTTCCAAAATATGCTTCATATCCAATACACTATTTTTTTACCATGTTTTGGTCCGATGTAGTAACAGGAACAGTTGCTAATCAGTCTGAAAACAATTTTGCAGCCTCTGTTAGCCATGCCGTTTGTTAAATACAGTAACTATTTAGAAAAAATGAATTGGCTATTATATCATCTCGATGATCAATAAAACACAGTAACCGATGATCGCCGAGGTTGAGTGTTGTATTATGATGTTCCATCCACTTAGTTTACATTCATCCGTTTGGGGCGCATGACTTAACACCATTTTTATCACCCTATAGCAACCTTGATGACGTCAAATTACTCTCCACACGGCCTGGCAATGTACAGCAATTTTTATATGAAATGAGATCACATCCCGGACGTGGCTTAGAACCTTTTTTTTTTTTGAAGGAGAAATCACGCTCGTGGTGGTTATCGTTTTGAAAAACATACCTGCGGCCAGGCTTAATTTTTAATAATGTATACAAAAACTAAAAATTACGTTACTTGTAACACATCTTTATACTATTTTTTTCATATTAGTCTTCATCTTATACTATTTAGAAAAAAAAACACCATTTAATAGTTAGTCTAGGTTTAAACCATTCATTGAAAATGTACATAGTATGCATATGAAGATGTTGTTTATGAAATTTAAGCAAACAAAAAAAAAGAATTTAGAACGTAAAAAATCTATCCCGCATACTATTATAAATTTCGCTTGCATTTAGCTAGCTACATTATCGATAAAAAATTAGATTATTTGAAGCAGTAAAAAATACACCAAATGTCATACCCTTTGCTGCAGAAGATGAATTAGAAACTGTTGCTGTCGATGGTATAGCATCTGTTGTAGATGATAGATTAGAATTTGTTATCGTTGGTGTAACCTCTGTAGTAGATGGTGTACTATAATCTGTTGTTATCGTTGGTGTAACCTCTGTAGTAGATGGTGTACTATAATCCGTTGTTGTCGTTGGTGTAACCTCTGTAGTAGATGGTGTACTATAATCTGTTGTTGTCGTTGGTGTAGCCTCTGTAGTAGAAGGTGTACTATAATCTGTTGTTGTCGTTGGTGTAACCTCTGTAGTAGAGGGTGTACTATAATCTGTTGTTGTCGTTGGTGTAGCCTCTGTAGTAGATGGTGTACTATAATCTGTTGTTGTCGTTGGTGTAGCCTCTGTAGTAGATGATGCACTATAATCTGTTGTTGTCGTTGGTGTAGCCTCTGTAATAGAAGGTGTACTATAATCTGTTGTTGTCGTTGGTGTAGCCACTGTAGTAGATGGTGTACTATAATCTGTTGTTGTCGTTGGTGTAGCCTCTGTAGTAGATGGTGTACTATAATCTGTTGTTATCGTTGGTGTAGCCACTGTAGTAGATGATGTATTATAATCTGTTGTTGTCGTTGGTGTAGCCTCTGTAGTAGATGGTGTACTATAATCTGTTGTTATCGTTGGTGTAGCCTCTGTAGAAGATGGTGTACTATAATCTGTTGTTGTCGTTGGTGTAGCCACTGTAGTAGATGGTGTACTATAATCTGTTGTTGTCGTTGGTGTAGCCTCTGTAGAAGATGGTGTACTATAATCTGTTGTTGTCGTTGGTGTAGCCTCTGTAGAAGATGGTGTACTATAATCTGTTGTTGTCGTTGGTGTAGCCACTGTAGTAGATGGTGTACTATAATCTGTTGTTGTCGTTGGTGTAGCCTCTGTAGTAGATGGTGTACTATAATCTGTTGTTATCGTTGGTGTAGCCACTGTAGTAGATGATGTATTATAATCTGTTGTTGTCGTTGGTGTAGCCTCTGTAGTAGATGGTGTACTATAATCTGTTGTTGTCGTTGGTGTAGCCTCTGTAGTAGATGGTGTACTATAATCTGTTGTTGTCGTTGGTGTAGCCTCTGTAGTAGATGATGCACTATAATCTGTTGTTGTCGTTGGTGTAGCCTCTGTAATAGAAGGTGTACTATAATCTGTTGTTGTCGTTGGTGTAGCCACTGTAGTAGATGGTGTACTATAATCTGTTGTTGTCGTTGGTGTAGCCTCTGTAGTAGATGGTGTACTATAATCTGTTGTTATCGTTGGTGTAGCCACTGTAGTAGATGATGTATTATAATCTGTTGTTGTCGTTGGTGTAGCCTCTGTAGTAGATGGTGTACTATAATCTGTTGTTATCGTTGGTGTAGCCTCTGTAGAAGATGGTGTACTATAATCTGTTGTTGTCGTTGGTGTAGCCACTGTAGTAGATGGTGTACTATAATCTGTTGTTGTCGTTGGTGTAGCCTCTGTAGAAGATGGTGTACTATAATCTGTTGTTGTCGTTGGTGTAGCCTCTGTAGAAGATGGTGTACTATAATCTGTTGTTGTCGTTGGTGTAGCCACTGTAGTAGATGGTGTACTATAATCTGTTGTTGTCGTTGGTGTAGCCTCTGTAGTAGATGGTGTACTATAATCTGTTGTTATCGTTGGTGTAGCCACTGTAGTAGATGATGTATTATAATCTGTTGTTGTCGTTGGTGTAGCCTCTGTAGTAGATGGTGTACTATAATCTGTTGTTATCGTTGGTGTAGCCTCTGTAGAAGATGGTGTACTATAATCTGTTGTTATCGTTGGTGTAGCCTCTGTAGAAGATGGTGTACTATAATCTGTTGTTGTCGTTGGTGTAACCTCTGTAGTAGATGGTGTACTATAATCTGTTGTTGTCGTTGGTGTAGCCTCTGTAGTAGATGATGTATTATAATCTGTTGATGGATTAGAAACTGTTAATGTCGCAGTTTAAGAATATATTACTAGCGTTATTGCTGAGACTAAATGTGAAGATTGCAAATGTATATTTAAATATTATAAAAGACAATGACTGTCAACTAGCATTTTACAAGGAGTTGTAAGGGAAGACATATTGCCACTTGACACTTAAACATTAAATGCTTTAATTTCTTCGTTATTTAGTGGATTATGAGATGAAAGAAGTAAATATGTGTGTCGAAATGATAAAACATTTAATGTTGAGTTGTTTTAATGTCTCATTGTTGAATTGTTTTACTGTGTATTATTGTTGAGCGGTTTTACTGTGTCTATGATGTTTCCACAATTTTCATACTATGTTTTGCTAGAAGTGAGTAATTTTTGGTAATATAGGTTTTGATGTAGGTATTTTTACATTCTTTTCTCTGCACAAAATCGCAGCGCCTTACAATACTAAATAATTTTAACGATATTTGAATTATAGTTATGTAGCTTTCAAAATATATCCAAATAAAGTTGGTCTTTTTCTAAATATATTTTAGAAATACGTAAATGTCGCCTGTACATTTTACCATCTATATAAAGAGACAATACATTGTGTTCATAAAGAGGTTTGTAGTTGTAAGTGAAATAAATTATTAAAATATAAATCAGCACGTTTTGAAAATGTTAGTAATCTTAAATTGTTAGAATTATAAAGGTTGTTTTTTTTTTCTATATTACTACCCGAATAGTCATTTTACAGACCACACAAACATCCCAAAAGATTATACTAATAATTAAGACAGACAGCCACACCCAGCGGTCAATCTGTTTCAACTACTTTATCTTTCTTTAAAATATTTCTACATATCATCCTGTTGCAACTAATGGTCACAGAGAAGCTTTATCCTTTGTTATATTTTTAACTCAAAAAAGCAGTGCCTCCTACAGTACATCAGAAGGCACTGCAAAAAAAGGCCCCCATCACAATATTGATGAATTAATGTTTTAT
This sequence comes from Bulinus truncatus, assembly GCA_021962125.1. NCBI lineage: Eukaryota > Metazoa > Mollusca > Gastropoda > Planorbidae > Bulinus > Bulinus truncatus. The sequence goes on from JAGDYQ010000238.1 coordinate 787,615, forward strand.
CTTACCTTAAAATTGTATTTTATGTGCTGCATTAGATTAGTACAGATGGGTTATAAAACTTCAACTTTAAGATAGTTAAATGATTTACATATAATCTTAGGGCTCAGGTATTTTAAATAATAGTATGTGTGTCTGAATGTTTTTTTTTTTAGAATTGATAATTTAAATATACTCTAAAGAAAGCTGGGATACTCCATTAATATCGTTATTTTAAATATTATTTATTTATGACATTTAAGTTTTTAAATTTTCACATTTTGGAGCTTAAGCGTAAATTACACAAATAATAATACATATACCATAAATTACTAACCTTGGCAGTCTATCTGTGACTTACAAATTAAAAAAATAAGAATGATCAATTGTTGAAGTGTCATTCTGGTGTCTGGCATTTCGTTTCTCAAAACTGACAGTGGATTGCAATATAGTTAGGGGAATATTTCTCAATAATGTCAACTTAAAAATAACAATGTCATATTTTTTAATCAAGTATTAATAGCTTTTTTTTTTACCTACAACTAAAAATCAATTACAAAAAAAAATATTTCTTATTTGGCGAATTATGATTACTTTTATTGTATACGTGTTGCACAAAAAATTCAAGGTGGTTAACCATGTATTGTTTATGTAAGAAGTAATTTTATTACTTTGATAATATCTTCTCAGATTTTTTTTTTGGAGTAATCTAAAACAATATTGTATAGCTACAAAACAAAAATAATTTAATTTATACTTGCAGCAATGCTTTCAAAATAAAATCAACATATGGTTCGTTTGCATGAACATAAAAAATATATCACATCAGTTTTTCACACGGAGAAATCACTTAATGCTCCAGAACATGAGTATAACTAAATATCAGATGTAACATTGTTTTACAAGACCGTGCTATACTAATATATTTCTTTGTTTTCTTTTAACCGGGTCGAAAAAAAAAACTTTGGGGTTGTCCTCATTGAATGGATTGTAAATATAAATTGCTGTTTCCGACATTTATAAGACTCATAATTTATTGGCCCTTTTGGTTAGATACACCCAAACTTCGTGACCAAGATAAAATGTGTTCAGTCATCTAAACCTATAAACAATACTATCTTGACGTGGTCGAGTGTGTGTTGAAGTTTTTACAAAGGCTGATTTTATTTTATGATCAACTGACCCAGTTAACGCCCAAGTGAAGAATACATAACGAGAGATATGTTGTATTGCGGCAGTAAATATTGATGTTGTATTTAAATCTGAAATGTTGTTCTCTCTCTCTCTCTCTCTCTCTCTCTCTCTCTCTCTCTCTCTCTCTCTCTCTCTCTCTCTCTCTTTGAACTCTCTCAGTTTTATCTGCGGGTTGAGACTTAGTCTCTTAGAGCCCGTGAGATCAGACTCGCTGTGTCTCTGAACATCTGGAGACTGCCATTAAGCCCGATGGCCAGCAAGCTTCCGGACTGGTCCACCCTGTGGTCCGCCAGTCCGGCACACGAGAAAAGCAAATGATCTACGGATGTTATTCTCTAAACCCATCTTGTCCATAGAATATATTACATAAAGAATGAGTAGTCGCTCTTTAAAAGACCTTTCCCATTGGCAAAAAATGCCGCCATTTTTCCTGTTATTGCTAGAGGATTTTTTCCCATTACAACATCAGTAAAACCTCTGGGCTTTTTAAGCCAAAAATATGAATGAAAAAGTTTTCATTTGATTTAAAAGTATTAAAATGATTTAACATATTTTCAAATTCACAAATCAGCGTATTAAGTTTTAATAAACAAATATATTTCGGTATTTGAATTGAATTATTATAATTAATGCAACACATATATATTATATATTATATTTTAAATGCACAATTCTAACATTTGTAACATTTAATAGTGTAATATGATTAAATGTCTTTACGTTTTTAGGGGGACCTCGGCAACGGGGGCTCTGACAGGGGTTTTCTTATTATGAGGGCCCCCTATCATATTGTGCAGATTCTCACTTTTTTAACGACATCAATACTTATCTTTATTTAAATGAGTACTTTTCCATTGAATGAATATATTTCATCTGGTCGGATTAAATTTTATTGGCATCCTTCTGTAACTCTTTTGTAAATAAAGTGAAGTTGGTAGCATGTTTTATTTTTTTTTTTATAATGAACACAAATTAAAATAATATGCCTTAGCTTACTTGACAGAAACATTGACAACACCTACCTATATAGCCGGTTTAAAATAAAAACCAGACCACTCCACCCCCCCACCCCCCAAAACCAAGTGTTACATACAATATGTGATAGATCACTTTAAACCATAACTAATGCAGCTGGAGTCAGGTTGAAAAAACGGTAAATATTATTTGAGAACTAGAGTGGAATTTTAATGCTGACTGTATTATTGAAAATATGAACTATTTTCCTTGCTCAAATATCCCTTCCTCAACTAGTGCTATGCCCGTTAGAATTTTCCTCAAAATGATTGCAAAGCTTTCATGTAATATTTTGTCTCTGATAGGTCATAAATATCATGGGCATTTAAGCCTGCAATGTGCATTGTAATCTGATCAAAACGTTCGCCTATTTTTCTGAACTGAGACACGCATGTATCATAAACGATGTTTTAGGAAATTGAACTGTTTTATTTAGTATACAGAAGGCACAATGAGGGCCATTTTCCTTGCTTCAAAGACTGTGTAAACTAAAGCTCATTTCTGATACTTTTCACGTTTTAGATATTTAACTAGTTTGAAAATAAACTGAAATATTTATTTCTAAATATGTTACACTGTCAAATGACCATGACATTGCTATAATATTGACTAGTGGAACTCGTTTCTACATTTCATAAAACTGAAGCTCTCAAAATAACATTACATTGTATTCGATTACACCTTAGTATTCGATTATTTATATGGAGATAATATTCAGATTATACTCAGATTATGCTCATATTTTATTCAGATTATACTCAGATTATATTCAGATTATACTGAGATTATATTCAGATTATACTCAGATGATACTCAGATCATATTTAGATTATATTCAGATTATACTAAGAGCCATTTTATAATACTGACAAGGTAGGCACTGCGTCTAGGCCATATGAGCCTAATTGTGCCCACAAAATTCTAGAAAAACAATTTTGATGCGAAATGCACCTTTTTACATTCATTTTATATTAGACAATCATAGTATTTTTTTATGAAAGTTAAATAATATAATTAGATGATATAAGTTTCCGAATTATGGCATTTGAAAACAGTGTTATGTGATGATCTTCATATCTTATCTCACGCATTTATCTATTTTCTGGTAGCTCATTGTAATCTTTTATCTTAGGACGAGGATAATTTTAATTCAGTTTCAGCTTATAAATGGGTGATGAGAGAGGCCGCAGTAGGTGGAAATCAGCTGACAGCAGCTCCGAACATTGTCGTGAAACATTTTTAAAACAAAACATGAAAAGCTCCTTGTACTTAGATGATCAGAACTTGGAACATTTCTGTCTATTGATCTGATTTATTACAATTATGTGATTGTAGGAAATACTTTATCTTAATACAATGGTGCTTTTTTTAATGCTTACTGACTTTGTAGTCAGGGCTCGATTTACCGCCGGGGATATCCCCCGGCACTGAGAACTGTCATCCCCGACTCTGCTTTAGCTAATATATCCTATCCAGGGATGAGATCATAGACGTTTATCCCCGGCTCCGCAGAAATTTTTTTTTCATCCTTGGCACTTTTTTTTTTTCTTAAATCGAAGACTGTTTGTAGTAATGTGGAATAGTGTTATACTGTGTACATGGTTTTATAGCCCGTGCGAATTAGTCAATCTTTAAACTATTTTGTGAACAATGTGTGTATTATTTCTTTTCTTTTTTATTTTATAATATACGATAAGGGTGCACAGCCTCATCAGTCGACAAGCTACTTAAATATCACTTGCTTTAATTTAAATTGTAGTGTTGGCACTTTGCTATAAAAAAAGCGTTGTTTTTTTTCGTTGAATTTTGGGCACACAGCCCTAAAAAGGTTCGCCACCACTCGCATAGAGGAAGTAAAATCTAAGTCTGATAGACACTGACAAATAAATTGAGGAAATATAAGTTAATTAAGTTTAATAATGAATATTCTAATTCACATGAAAAATTCTAACTACAGCATACTAAAAGTATATAGGATACATAGTAGTTATAATTTTTCTATCAGTATGTACTCAGTTCCAACTCATTACAAGCATGTATCTAAAAAATTTACAAAAAAACGGGTACTAAAATGTACTTAACAGTAAAAAAAAAATATTCCTTAGGTTTAGATCATAAAAATATTTAAAGAATTTATATTTAGCCCCCACCCTTCCTACTTTCCCTGATTCCAGACCTCCCCACCTATTCAGACCCACCCCCTAGCCACTTCTCCATCCGAATGCTCCTATGTCTCTACCTATGTCATGATGAAGTTTTTAAAAAAGTGATTATTTATTCATCTCTAGGCCCATTTCCAAATATATTACACAAAACACTTTCAAAACTTAAGCTTGGACCATTTCTTGTATTTTTAATCCAATATATCTAAAAAAAATGTGTACTGATACAATCACATTTATAATTTAAAAAGATCCATTTATTTTTAATGATCAAAAACACTGTAAAAAGTCACTATCTAGATTATTCTAGATGATTATTTCTTCTTTCACTATTTCATTATTATACTCAATCTGGAAATCTTTTTAAAAAAAATGTACTTATACATTTAGCCAGTCAACCAAGACCATTGCCCAGGATGTGACTCCACAAAAATGTGCAGCTCGAAAAGGAGCCTTACATGAGCAAGGTAAGTGGGAAGTTGATAGGATCCTGACTAATCTGAAAGATATGGCTGTCATTCCTCTGTTCACACTACCATACATCTCATGTTTTATCGTTAGTTAAAACGGAACAGAAGTTGTTCATCTTCACTTGACTGGTGAATTCAATCATTTTCTCTTTGCATCAGAATTTCCTTGTGAAATATTCTTTCTTTCCATGGTAATGTGGATCTTAACAAAGACAAATAAATTATGAAACCTAAACAAAAAGAATCAATGAGTTTTTCATTTGTTCAAGTTGACTCAATCAAATTTACTTCTATACTAGCTGTACCTGCAAAGCCTTTGCATGAAGATAGACTATTGTAAGGCCAGTGCCGAACCTAGGGATTTGTGGGCCCATGGGCTTGGCCTCTTTCGGAGCCCCTGTATTTTGACGTTCGATACCATGACATGAGATTATGTACTTAATATTTAATGTAAAAAATAATAATTTTTTTTTTGGGGGGGGGGGTTTCCCTCAAGCTGGGGCCCTGCGGGACTTTCGATTTTGGACCCCCTTCACTCCACCCTAGGTATGCCTCTGTGTTCAGCTTTGATACATATTTTCAAAATAATTTTTTTTAAGTTATGAAATAATTAAATATCTAATTAGTTGTTTTTTCTTTTTCTTATTACATCCTAAAAGATAAATTATTTTCCGTAAAAAAAAATGTTAAAAGATATCTAATTAGTTACTTTTCATTAAAACAGCTAAAAGGATACATTCTGAAAAAAATTTAAAAATTTCTCTGAGAGGAATTAAACATGGATAGTCAGCATAAAGAAAAAAGATAATTCCAAGCAGCTTATCCATTCAGCCAACACGTCACACGAACGAAATGAAACTTTAATGTACTATTTTTAAAAAATGCTTGATTATATTTTTTCACTTCCGTTTATTACTTTTGTTTACGTTTGACGATGTTAAAATGCCATCTGTTGTAATAAAAACTACAATAATTTGAATGATATTATATGTTAATTATTACTTTTTAATATTTGGGAATTATACATTTCATAATAAAAACCACAGAAACTATTTAAAACTGTAGATTTTTCAAAAAGAAATATCGAATCGAGATGCAGGCAAGACGTCATTTTGAATTCTTGTTTTCCGCTTTCCGTTTAACGCAGAAAGGAAATAAATATTATGTACAGTGGCGCAACTGGGGGGGGGGGGCATTGGAGGCATTTGCCCCCCCCCCCCAAATAAAAAAATAAATAAAATATTAGACCAAAATTAGTTTAAAATAAAATACATATATATATATAAATAATGTGATTTTTTAATAAGTGATTTTTTTGCCCCCTCCCCCCCCCCCCGAAAGTTTGGTCTAGTTGCGCCTCTGATTATGTATATAGATATATACATGTGCTATCTAATGCTCAAAGTGCAGTTATTTTAATAATTTTCTTGACATTTTAGTAGACAAATGTAATGTTAAAAAAATCAAGGAAGACATGTAAAATTTTACCTCCCATATTGCTCTGATAGAGCATAGGAAATATTCCATTGGTAGTAACAACGAAGAAACTGTCTTGCAATACTAACATGGTTGCCTGGTAGAATGATATTACTTTCATTAGTGATAACAAATATGTTCAAAGAAAAATGTTTAAAAATGAAAACATTGCAATAAAACCTCAAAATGTTTAACTAAGTGAGCCACACATTAACAGGATTAAGATATCAAACCTGACATGGTTTATTGATCTCATTATGTATGATATAGACAAAAGTAACTGTGTACTGCAATTAATCCCATGGAATATTTATGATTAAAAAAAATATTTCAGTGACTAAATAAATATGGAAAGTTATTATTTTTTTTATTTTGTTCTAGAAATCACTTCATGTTCTATTGGCTTCTAAAAAGTAACATTCATTTTTGAGCTGGACTTTTTATGATTTTGAATAAACACCATGATAAAAAAAACCTATTTCCGGTTGATCATATGTATGTACGTAGATTTACTTTATGGCATCCACTAATGACTGACACGAACTTGCTAATACACAGATTGTTAGTGTTAATGTTATTGAAAGACTGCTAAAATCATAAGATTGAATTTATTTTGTCTGCAAAGGATTATTTTTGTAATTTTATATAATGAAGATCATTTTATGTCTGGAAAAATTAGCATTATTGCATAACAGTACTAACTGTAACTGTACATTTAAATAAAGAGTTAACTATGTCTTAAAAAAGATTTTCTGCTTTACTTCAGTCTTTTTTTTACTTTATAATAAAAAAAAGAATGAAATTCAATCTTACCTTCCTGCCTGCCATAATTACTGTGAAATAAATGGAAAAAGTATTTGGAGGATCCAACTAGGAAACACACCGTCACATATACAACATTGTAATTAGTATAATTTATAATCGTTGAATTTGCTCGTTCGCTTTCGCAGACAGAGAAGCTGCTTGTTAATAAATGTATATGCCTCTTTATCATGTAAATGAATATCAATCAGAATTAACTGTAATTTTTAATATTTTTACAATGCACTTTTCAACTATAAGTTACAAAAATTACTATTGTTTAGTAATTGTTACTATGTCACACTAACTAACAAAATTAACAAAGAAATATTATTAAACTGCTATAATTATGAAGATGAAGTCAACATTTTATGATAATTATATTTCTTAACACAGAAAGTTGTCAGTATTTAGGAACATCATGAATTAGGATTTTTTTTTAATTTTCAAATCAACTAGAGTATAAAATAATTAAAAGTAATCAGCATATTTTATTTTGAACATTATTGTGACTTAAGAATGTTTTCAATAGGTGTACTGAAGTAGATCACATAAACTAGTAATAATTATAATTTATAAACAAATAATATTACTGGGATTGTTACCTCTATTCACTGTAGTTTTTATAGAATCCCTCAAAATTCTTTATATTCTTTTTTTTAGATTCATTTTTTTGACCAAATTACATTTGTAATAAGGAGTCATACAATAAGACGACAGACTATTTCTTGAGCTCTTAATCAGAATGACAACTGAGGCAATGTAGAAGTACTCTTCATTTCTTTTTTTTTTTTTGTATTATTTTATAGATTAAAAACTTATGCATTAAACAACATAATGTTTTTCAAATTATACAGTCAAACCTGGGTTACTAGTGTTTTGCAACATGTAGCAATTCAAGTGATAAATCAGTTTAATAACAATGCTGTGTCGCATTTCTGCAAAATCTTTATAAATAGGGTGTCATAAGATAACTTAACACACCATAAAAAAAAGATTACAGTGGACAAACAGTTAGCAGATAATTTACTAGTTATAGTAAAAACAAGTCCTACACAATACATTGGATTACTAAATTTTACATGATAAAAACTTTTTAAAAGTATTCATTATTATTCATAATCAGCGCCAAATCTTTTTATTTGTTTTTACTGTTTGTCAGAATTGGGCTTTTTTAATCCAAATCTAAGCACACAAGCTTTTTAGGGAAAAAAATTAATATTTTTTTAAATAAATCCTAAGTGTTTTGTAACAAAATTAAAGGTAAATGAATATTCTTAGATTTTTAATTTTTTTTTATTGTTAGCTTATAACTTTAGACTTACAAAAATTAAAAAGGCAAATTTTATCTTTCAACAAAAAGCTAAAATATTTATTGAAAATGTAACAGACAAACCCAGAAATAACCTGATAGTAATACAGCATACAGCACATTGACTTTTTGAAGAAATGTGGCAAAAAAGATGCATAGAGGGTAACTGATCACCATGCCCCGGTTTTGTCGGTCTACCAATAATTTATATAGATGCAAGGATTGATGTTGTACTAACCAATAATGCTGCCTTTGCAAAAAGCTACTCAATATGCTGTTCTTTAAAATCAGCAAGTGAGATCTTTACGGTGTCGTCTTGTGATAAGCTATACAAAGTATAGAAATTGACTTGTGTTACCTCAAGAATGGTCGTGCGATAAAGCGCTCGACTGTCGACCTGAAGGTACCTGGTTCGATCTCCGGTGAGGACCAAGGAAATTTTTCAGGTCTTGACTCAAATTCCCGATATATCTCCCGTGATGTCTCCATGGCCATTGCACTATCGGCTATGGTGGGGATGAAAGAAGGGCACCATAAAAACCGTCCCATTAGTGGTTTATAGGATCTAAGAGATTTCATCTCATCCTTACAGGGACTCCACACACATCTCAAGAAGCCAGTGAAAAATTTTTTCCAAGATTTGGTCAGTTCCTTTTAAACTGGCCATATGTCACAGCTTGGTCAGTTCTATCACAGCCGACACAGCTATTCAATGCATGACGATTTGTCTGTTGTCGGGCAAATGTTGGATTTGCATTTGTTGACACAACAAAGCAACACCTTACTTTCATGCTGCTGAAGCTTCAGGTTCTTTAATTGGGGTGGAAAGTTACGACTGTTGACCTGGATGCCTTGCTTTTCCTGGTCACCATGACTCTCTTTGATATAGGTGAAGGTGCAAATATGGAGGGTAGACAAATGGTTTGTTCAGTATCACTTGTTTCACAGCTTCTTTCACGTCTGGGTAATATCGCAGTTTACCGACCAAAACTATTTTGATACATATAAACATTCTAACATCATAGTATTGATTTTCGGTCAATTGTGATATTTCCTATTAACACTCATCTGAGTACAAAAAAAACAACATTGTCTGTTCAGCAGTGTAAAGTTGTTTACGTTCCATGCTTTGGGAATAATAAAGGCCGCTGATAAATACTTTGTCGTTAGATGAAGAAATTTATTATAAATATGACAATTTTCACACAAAAAAACGGAAGATTTTTATCACGTAAAGTTATGCAAAATGATGGTTTCGCATTTTAAAATAATAAGCCCTACTTGCAAAAATTATTTAGTTGTTTCGTTTATTTTGCATGTGTCCTGTGGTCAAAGTGGAACTCGTCACCGGCCACTCCCTGGGGCCAGTGGCGCTGAATGTGTTAAAACACCACAAAAAAATAAAGAAATAGATTACAGTGGGCAAACAGCAGTGAATTCATTAGTTATAGCAAAGGAAGCAGTGCTGGATTAAACCGTCTTGGTGCCCTAGGCACAAACCCACGTGGGTGCCCCGCCCCGGATCCTCCACTGACCGCTGCCTGTTATGTTCAATATTATACAAAATACTAAATAAGAAAAAAACAGTTGTTAACACATATGTTTGTATTACTATCACTCAAATGAAACCTATAATAAGGTATTTCTGTATTAAATTTAATAGTTAATTAATCTTGTAATAATAAAACACAAAAATACTGTGACATTTTTAATAGATAAGAAAGTCAAAGAGTGCACACATCTACTTTTTCAAGTTGTTTTTTTAGGTTTATGACTTACAAAGTTTTTGAGTAAATCATCTAAGTCAATTTTGCGCAACAAGTCTTTCAACAAGTCAGCAGAGGTTAGGAATCAAGCATTTCTTGTTTCATTGCCAACCTACTTGGATCTACGCGTTGTGTTGATTTTAATGCACGAAACCTGTGACGAATATATGAATGGAACTGTTGTAGTTCAGTCTAAAAATTATTGTTCAGATCTTGAGGATAAGTATGTATTAGTCCTTCACAACACTGAGATGTTTGTGATGGTTCCCTGACATCTCATCATACGAGACTTTTCATGATTGCAACATTTCATCATTATAGCAATTTATCATTGCACATTTGAACATTATAGTAATTCATCATTATAGTATTCCCCTAACCCTAACCCCTAACACTAACCCTAACCCAAACCTTAACCCCTGACCCTATAAATGATGAATTTCTATAATGATGAAATGTTGCAATGATGAAATGATGAAATGTCTCGAATGATGAGATGTCTGGGCAAGGTTTGTGATACATCGATCAAACAAGAAAATCGAAGTTATATTATTATATACATGTCCTCGTGTAAATGACGTTATTGTATAAACTGGTTAATAATGAGAACTCAATTCATGTCCATGGTTCATACGATTTATTGACGACACAATAACATATAAGCAGAATAAACCCAATGAATAATACTTGTTAACAATGAACATAACTGATTAACTAAAACTTCTGATATGTGCTCGAATACTATCTCTTTACTCAACTGAACTTCTGAACTCAAATAACTTCACTGACTCGATTGACTCCATTCTCTTCTTTCTCAACTGTACATCGTCTTTATATAATTTCCTTCCATCCAACTCAAACATTCCACATCGCTCTGTCTCTCACTCATTTAGTCAATACAATTTACAAATAAACAACATATTTATTTTCTATAAATATCTAGAATAATAAACAACATATTTATTTTCTATAAACATCTGGAATCATGACCCCGTGACCACATGTTGACCTGGTTGGCCAAGCTCCAAAGACACACACACCTGTGTGCGTAGTACTCATAACTATACCATGACACCTCGTCTACTCAGGCATTCAGAGATACATCAGAGCATTACCATCACTGACCACTGTCTTTAGTTTACAATTACGGGTCAAAGTTAACTTATAATCTACACCTGGTGTTATTTCTTTTGCAGCTTCTTCAAATCTTTCAAATTAATTCCTACATTTATGTCAGTGATCCGCTAGTGAAGAATACAAATCAGCACACGTTTTCAAGTTCACGTGTTCATTTTGTAAAGCTTTACTGACCCTGTGATAATCTTACAATTCTTCCCAAATGACAAGCATGAAAGCAAATTCTAATTCTTGCATCTTCTTTGCAATGTTTTCTGCTTCTCTTCCGGTGTCCCCCTTCTGTGACTGGTCTTCTTGTAAACATTCTAGCACTCTATAATCTAAGGATCAGACTTTAGTGTAGCTTCAGTTAAAACAGCATGTGCTTCCCATATAGTATCAGAAAGAGAGTTTATTACATCTAAATTTATATGTTAACTACACAATCTTTTTATAAACAAAATTCATTTTATTACTTCTGAATATAGGCCTATGCGTTAACAACACAATCTTTTATAAACAAAATTCATTTTATTACTTCTAAAGATATGTTTTATTTTCTTTACCATGCCCTTTTTTAAATTTATTAAAACGAATTGATCCATCAATTTTATCTTAAACAGCAATTTAATATCAAAATTATCAGTTTTGAATAAATGCTAAACAGACGAAACAAATTGAAGAAAGTAAAAAATAAATCTCAGTCTCCTCTATGTCCAGTTCATAATATTTTATTGGAAGTTTCGAAGCAGTATTTTCTTTAACTCCATCTACTGCATTAAAACAATTATATCAGATTTCTAAAGACCTAATCTAAATTTCTATTTCTTGTGGATTTAAAAATCTAAACGTTTATCACTATGGCATATTAAACCTCTAAATTCGGACATTTTTTTAGCTTATGGCTGTTGTAACAATAATTTTTATATAACACTTTATATGCTTACTTAAATATATTGAAAAGGCCCAAAACGTCATTATAAGATTAACAATTGACACTTTCATTGATATGTATTCATATTCAAATAAAATATAAACTTTATTTGATGTATTATTAAGTATCCCTATATTTAAATGTATTTTGGCTGCAATAATCTGTTCATGTTCTTTGGAGACACTTCAAGTACATAGATATGCTATTTTTTTAATTGTATATTACTGATTGTTAACGCGTAAGTATAGATCACCATATTCTACACCAAATGCGTGCCTACTAGCCTGTCCAGGTACCGGTCCTTTGTTTACTAGTAGCTAGATAATCGATTTGTTCGTATAACCTGTGTTCAGTCGACGAGGACGTGGTTGCTAAGGGTAATCACTCAAACTAACATAACATATAGTGGGGAATCCCGTTATTTTTTTTCTTGGAAATTTGGCCGTCTTGTAATAACATGAATTTTTAAAAAAAGCGGCAAAATCCTTCTGGGAAAACTAGACGTAATCCATAAGGGGAAAACTCATGTTTATACTAATTCTATGTTATAGGTAAGACAAAATCATGTCCATTACTTGCATTGTTGATATTGTTTGTTTATAAAACCACTAAACATCACTATTCGAATTTCCCGCTCTCACCATGAGTATTTTTCGTGTATGATGATAAGTACTGAAGTCAAAAAACTTATACACTGTGCAACTTTGAATAAGATCAAACCAGTGTTGTTTTTTTTTGTGCCGGTACGCACCGGTACGGCGTATCGGCACCTTTTTCAATGTGGGTAAAAAATTATTACTTTTCTTGTATTTTAACGTTTATTATTAATTTATTATATTATTAATTTGTCAAAACTGAATTATTTTAAAATAATATCTTTGCAGTAGTGATTTAGCTTGCATCGAGGTGCGAACTGGTAGTTAAAAGTTAGGCAATCCATCACTGAGTACCGGCACCTATTTTTTTTACAAAAAAAGCACTGATCAAAATAATATGACAAATTTTATTTTAAATAGAAACAATGCTATAAAATGTGTGGTGTAGGTCAGTGTATGAAACTTGTTATCTTGTCAATTCATCTGTAGCTAAAGACCTTCTCCACCAACATGTTTTGATTAGGGCTGTACCGGATTGTAATTTTTAGATCTTGTAGGAACCGGAATCGGATTTAATATTTGAATCCTGCCGAAATCGAAACAGGAACCGGGTTTTACCAAATTAAATAGTCACTCTTCCGAATGAAATAGTAAGTTCTCGCCTAACATAAAAAAGAATGCAAAATAGAATAAAAATGCAGTTTATAAGTTCTAGATAGCAAAAATAGTATTAACCATTTAGATCTTGAAGACTGACTAAAACCCCTTTCCCCAATCATGAGTTAAGAAAGATAACTCTGTCAAAATAACAGGTTCGTCGTTTTAAATATTTATTTTAATAAAGCTGTACAAAAGTTAACTTGTTTTCTATTACATTCAAACAAAGAAATGGGTAAAATATCTTAGAAAGTATAATAAACATGTTTATTAATAAATGAATTCCAAATATATATAATATATATATATATATATATATATATATATATATATATATATATATATATATATATATATATATATATATATATATATACTGTGGCACACCCGATAGTTCATTTTTCTTTAGTTTACCATAGTGACGTCACCAAACCTTGTCATTTCATTCATACTTTCATTTAAATCATTGTCTGACTATTTCCCATAAAACGCAAATTAAAATGCATTTCAAATCTAAATCAATATCCCTTTAATGTTCAATTAAAAATGTATCTTCAAGTTATTTATCTAAATATGCGAGGAATTTTATCCAAATCGTGACGAAATCCACTAAATTAAAAAATTTGCAGAAAAATAAATTATTGAGCTATTTTTAAACTGTAAACACCCAAAAATAGATCGTTATCTTCTCTTAAACTTTTATAGCTAGATATAGTTTGTAGAAAACACGGAATCAAAAGTAGCGGAAGATAAGGTGTCGTTTTTACTAGAATAAATCCGATTCAAATCTTCCTTTTTTAATATATTTGTACTTACATCTATATACATAATCGGCTAACATAGACGGTGGTTCGACAGACCTTCACACAGTGCGGTGTAAAGTATGTTCATGGCAATAAAAGCCACATGTCTACACATTACAAATACACGGCACCGTACGAGTTGAAAGCTTACATCGCTAAACAAAAGTCTGAGTTCTATGTCACACCTTTGCGGAGTTAAAAAAAAACAGTGCGTGTCATAGACCGTCTCTATAAAAATAGTCTGGGGAATTCCAAAATTATAGAAACTAAAAAGAGACAATGTATGTTAAATGAGAGTATGTTTGGTGCGCATTTTGTTCATCAAATGAATCTTTCTTGAATAAAAATGAAATGCTGGGGAATTCTAAATACAACAATGATTTATTATTAATGAATTAAGATTTTTAAATGATATGGAGTAGTGTGCGCAAATTATGTTTAATAGTAGGGGGTTGTTTTTGTTAAGCTTCTGTACCCATAATGAGGATTATTTTCTTTGGGATGAAATATATAAAATACTATTTTTTCTATATATAGTGATTATTAACGCGCTCAAATATATATTACCGAGTTGGTTGGGATAGGGGTGGGAATAAACCAAATGGTTGCGGAAAGGTGGGGGGGGGGGGGCGGGAGTCAAGCAGACGATTCAAGATGCAACACCGCTATTTTTTTTAACCTCACGTCTCTCTTTTTTTTTTTTAAATACGTCATGTGATAAAACAAAAAGAACTGTTGGAATGGGGGTGTAGGGTTGGTAAAGGAGTGTTTAACCGGGGGGGGGGGGAGGTAGAGAGAAGTGTCACGTGGTATTGTTAACAGGGTGAACATGCAGTTATACTAAATGCTCCTTTTTGTAATTTTGTACATTGAGACCCACTGCGATTCGGGCATGTCTTGAGTGGTAGGGGGGTGGCGGGCGGGGGAGGGAAGGAGGGAGGGAAGGATGGGTGTGGGGGCTGAGTGAAAGAGAAATGATAAATTATAAAAAAAAATAACTATTGAGAAAGAGTCCTTTAAAATATTATGAATGAATTAAGATTAGTCAATGATATGGTGTTGTGAGCACATCACCATTTTCAACTCTAACTGCGTGCCTAATAGCCGGTCCGGGTACCGGGCCTGTTCAGCCAGTATAAAACTAAAAGCGATCGACGTTATTGTAGTTTTAAAAAAGCAAAGGAAGTTATTGTTTTAATGTAATTGTATGAGGCTAAATATTTCAAAATTATGTTGCGCTAAAAAAGTTTCTTACAATTTTTAAACAACAAAGAAATCCGGCTTAAATCCGGCACATTTTAACCGGAACCGGAATCGGAACCGGATTTGTTACAACTGCCGAAATCCGGCTTAACAGGAACCGGAATCGGATTCCGGTACAGCCCTAGTTCGGATAAATACAATACATAGCTCAGGTGCAGAAGACAGCTAATTAGTCAATTTTTTTTTAGATTTATTCATTTACCAAAATGATTAACCTAAGCTACATTGTGCAACGTGCAATAAAAACTTGAATTATTTCAAAACTAAAAAGTTTAAAATAAAAAATATATATATATTAAAAAAAACGCTTTGAAAATTAAAAAAAGAATTCATTGGTCGTACAAATATTGAATAAATTATCATTACTTAACTTAAAAGCGTGGATGATTACATTATATTGATTTAAATTGCTTTATAGTGAACATTAGTAGATAAGTAGCAATAAATAAATAATAAATCTCTATGTCTAGATGGACATCACGGCTTTTATTTTTCAAAAGGTCATTAATATTTTATATTTATTATTTATTTTTAAGAGACAAAGATAGAAAGTTTCATTATTTATTAAGATCGCTGTTTTTAATACAATCGTTTTAGCATAGAGTTATCTTTTAAGAATTTAAAATCAGTTTTAAAGAAAGCTATAATTCTTTTTTAAAAAAAACTTAAATATTTGAAAAGAATCGATTGTAAATAATTTTGGCTTTCAGTCATTAAAAGCAAAGTAATAACTTTTCCATTGCAGTTTTGCTTCTATAAATCACGATGTTTTAGTATTTCGGAAAATGTCACTGCAATCAGGAAATGAAAGAAAAAATAGATTTGAGGGCCGGACCTGAAGTCAATAATGATGTGTGGCATCTTGCTTTGTGTACAAACATGTAATTGGCTTTTTAATTTATTTCTTCTCATTCATTTTTTGTACATTTATTTTCAGATGATAAAAATATAAGAAGTTTATTACATAAATAAAGATAAATGTTTTATAAACTTGTTAAATGTACAGGTTAGTAGAAATTTGGCTTGAAGCTATTTCAAGGGACTATGTAATTAATAATACGTCAACAATGAGGTTTATAATATTAAATTTAAATGATTATTATCAGTATGTATGTATGTATGTATGTATGTATGTATGTATGTATGTATGTATGTATGTATGTATAGATAGATAGATAGATAGATAGATAGATAGATAGATAGATAGATAGATAGATAGATAGATAGATAGATAGATAGATAGATAGATAGATAGATAGATAGATAGATATGTATATATATATATATATATATATATATATATATATATATATATATATATATATATATATATATATATATAAAAGTGTGTGTGTACTTGGTCTCCTGTACTAACCTTTCTAATTTGCTTTATTTCTTTTTCAAAAAAGAAATATTAATCATTTCGCTGAATTTTTTTCCTATTCTGTACAGAGTTAACTTCCTTGCCCTGTTTGTTTCCCTTGGCAGTCTTATTGCAGCTGCCGTGCAAATTTCCAAGGTATTCAGATGGGATCAACAATAATATACACACTAGGAGTATAATTAAAAATTGAAAAATTATTATGAATTATAAACGTATTTAATCAATTTTATTCTTGTTGAAAATTATTTAGACTTCCGCTGTGAACAGTAATTGGCAATGGCATGACATCTGTTTTGATACTCAAATTTCTGACTTGCAAATTCAAAATACTATAAGCCGTTACATAGGAAACAGAAGTGTGTGTGTGTGATACTTGCGTGATAACTGCTGAGAATCTCCAGATGATTTTACAACTCGTAAGATTTTTATTTAAAAATAGATTGTCAGACACAAACAGATTAATATATAGGTACTTAGACTGATTACTTGACTATGATATATACTATAGACATATATATATATATATATATAACAGACTTACGACCGATCGACAGACAGACAGAGAGACGGACGGTTGATGGATTTACTATAGAGATAGATGTTTAAGATGGATATTTTGAATGGTTATGAATAAATTGATTAATTAAAGATGTATAGATAAACAGTGACTTGGACATACTGAATCTTTAAACAAAAATTATGGTTTGGGAAATATCATTTCAGGCATTAAACAAGAAAGAAAAAGGTAAACAACTCATAAATTATAATTGTATACGTTTTTTAAGCTTCTCTCTCTCTCTCTCTCTCTCTCTCTCTCTCTCTCTCTCTCTCTCTCTCTCTCTCTCTCTCTCTCTCTCTCTCTCTCAATGCAAGGAAAGTAGCCCATTTATTAGTGTTTCTCGTCATAGTTTAACACGACTATATCCCTTAATATATATAATGAGAATTTATCTTTTACTCATATTTGTTACAAAGAAAAAAGAATATTTAATTGCAAAATTAATTATTGAATCATGCATTGTCATGGAGCAAGAGCATGTATAAAAAATTATATCCAAATAAATAAAGAAAGAAACATACAGAAGTTTTAAGTGGAGAAAACAGTTTGAATTAGAAAATTGTGCAAAGTCGTATGTTAGTTGATAAGATTTTTTTTAATTTGGTATTGATTGTAACAAATAATAATATCGTCATACAGTCCAATCATTTTTAATTTGTTGCCGTTTTATGAAAATAATACATTTTATTTTTTTTTTAACTATGACACTTTTCGCTAAACATTTTTTTTTAATTTCATTTTCGGAGCATTGGGCTAAACCTTAGAGATGTTTGGGGTCTACAAGCGCCTTTCTGGAGGGGGGGGGAGGGGCATGCGTATCAGATTTCATTTAAATTAGAACTGAATGAATTGTTTTTTTTTAAATGAAAGCGGCAAGCTAGGCAATTCATTAGGGCCCACTCGTAAAGGGCCATCTATAAGTAATAGCCCCAATCAAGTCTATTGCAAAGTGCGCCATAAGAGTTTGTCTTTTTTTCCGATCTATTAGAACAATATTTCATTATCCAACGCGTCTTAATCACACGTATTGTGGATTTGTGGCTGTGCCGAGATTGGTGATTTAATATTATCTGTTCTTCTTTCTCTGTCAATGAAATACAACAGACTAGTTCGCATTATCTGGTCATCTTTATCTGTCAATGAAACACAACAGACTAGTTCGCATTATCTGGTCATCTTTATCTGTCAATGAAACACAACAGACTAGTTCGCATTATCTGGTCATCTTTCTCTGTCAATGAAACACAACAGACTAGTTCGCATTATCTGGTCATCTTTATCTGTCAATGAAATACAACAGACTAGTTCGCATTATCTGGTCATCTTTATCTGTCTATGAAATAAAACAGACTAGTTCGCATTATCTGGTCATTTTTATCTGTCAATGAAATACAACAGACTAGTTCGCATTATCTGGTCATCTTTCTCTGTCAATGAAATACAACAGACTAGTTGACATTATCTGGTCATCCTTCTCTCTCAATAGAATACATCACACTTGTTAAAATAGCAATTATTTAATCCATCTTCATAAATGTACATAATACGCACTTCTACATTATCATGGACAACCTGAATTGACTGATCTCACAGACACCATTACTCAACACTTATCTGGATTGAACTCTTATGGACTGAACATAACAGCTGACATCTTATCTCTTCAACAAATGACATCTCATCACTTCAACAAATGACATCTCATCACTTCAACAAATGACATCTCATTGTCTCAACAGCAAACATTCAACCACATTTCTACCAACAACTGACCACTATATACATTTCTACCAACAACTGACCACTATGTACATTTCTACCAACAACTGACCACTATGTACATTTCTACCAACAACTGACCACTATGTACATTTCTACCAACAACTGACCACTATGTACATTTCTACCAACAACTGACCACTATGTACATTTCTACCAACAACTGACCACTATGTACATTTCTACCAACAACTGACCACTATATACATTTCTAACAACAACTGACCACTATGTACATCCCTAACAACACTGACCACTAACGCATCTCATTTGGCACACGACTATTGCCCCTAATTAACAGGAGGAAAAAATATTTTCACTAAACAACTTGTGAACCAAATCATTCTCATTGACCAAACTAGACGTCTGGCTAAACCACCCGCCAGAACCACCATCACCACCCACAACTACCATCACTACCATCACCCCCCACAACCACCATTACCACCATAACCACCGAGGGTTATGGAAGCCTTTGTTTTGCCTTTACCTAAAAGTCTAACATAACTAAACAGTTAGTGTGTGTGTGGGGGAGGGGGAATGGGGGAAGGGCTAGAAAGTTCTCTGTTGTTGAAGATTATAATTTTTTGCAAGCCGCTACTTTGACAGTTTTACTGTATGGCAACCATATGTATCTATGTAAATGCTAAGGCTCGCTAAAGTCTAAAGCACTCAAATGTTTTTTTATGAGTCAGCCATTATGGTCTTATGACGTATTGTCGCGCACTAGCCGAAGGGTATAAGGAGGGATGTCCATACATGGATGTTTTAGGCGAGATACTGTCAATGCCACTACTTGCTCATTTTCATACAATACAACAGTATTATTTTTTTTAAAAACTAGTTTCCCTTCGACCCATTCGACCAACTGTTTGGTGAAACTCAGCCAATGCACTGCTTAACACCACTTGAATAAATAAATAGTTATAAAGATTTGTACTTCAAACTGAGAACACATTCAACTTTTTGTGTTTTATGTGTTACAGTAAAATAAGAGTTACGACGGGAAGCCATATAAGAAAGGGGGCAGGGTTAGGAAGCCGCGTATTTAATCTATCTATATGAACTGATATACTTCTAAGGCAATGACAAAATGACAGAAATAATTGAAAAAATATGGCGAAATTGTGACGAATTTAATCAGTGGTTTATTTATTACCTTAAATATGTATGTTTATAATTTATTTATAGACATTATGAATTTGACTTGATTGCATATTGTATCATGTTGATGTACTACCTATTTAAGAAAGCTCTTGTCATTAATGGCGGATTTTTATCCCAGCCAATGAGAGTAAAGAAAGAAATTTATTTTCTGTTGCATAACTAGACCTTATTTTACTAACTTTTTTTTCAGATTCGATGAAAGAATCCAAGTTTTTAACTATGGACTCTACTCCTGTTTCTGTACATAAACAATTAAAACGTTTTGTTGAAGATTATACATTTCCGAATCTCGGATGTAGGTACATTGATTATACGTACTATTTCGTTATAAAGATTTATCGCGTCAAATAGTTTGATATCATAGTCATAAAAATAAACTGAAAGACTTGAGGTGATGATGGTTTTCAATTTAAGATTTAGTACTGCCCGTAGGTTTAAATATGAGGGCAAACTTTAAAGCTTCTAGAACGTTAGTGCGCGGCCGGGAAGGGGCTAACTAACGACCGGGATGGTGCTAACTAATGACCGGGATAATGCTAACTAATGACCGGGATGGTGCTATATAATGGTGGGGATGGTGCTAACTAATGACCGGGATGGTGCTAACTGATGACCGGGATGGTGCTAACTAATGACCGCGATGGTGCAATATAATGGTGGGGATGGTGCTAACTAATGACCGGGATGGTGCTAACTGATGACCGGGATGGTGCTAACTAATGACCGCGATGGTGCTAACTAATGACCGGGATGGTGCTAACTAATGGCCGGGATGGTGCTAACTAATGACCAGCATGGTGATATCTAACGGCCGGGATGGTGCTAACTAATGACCGGGATGGTGCTAACTGATGACCGGGATGGTGCTAACTAATGACCGCGATGGTGCTAACTAATGACCGGGATGGTGCTAACTAACGGCCGGGATGGTGCTAACTAAAAAACTATTGACGGCATGGTGCTAACTGTTGACCGGGGGATGGTGCTAACTAATGACCGGGATAGTGCTAACTAAAGACCGCGATGGTGCTAACTAATGACCGGGATGGTGCTAACTAATGGCCGGGATGGTGCTAACTAATGACCGGCATGGTGATATCTAACGGCCGGGATGGTGCTAACTAATGACCGGGATGGTGCTAACTGATGACCGGGATGGTGCTAACTAATGACCGGCATGGTGATATCTAACGGCCGGGATGGTGCTAACTAATGACCGGGAAGGTGCTAACTGATGACCGGGATGGTGCTAACTAATGACCGGGATGGTGCTAACTGATGACCGGGATGGTGCTAACTAATGACCGCGATGGTGCTAACTAATGACCGGGATGGTGCTAACTAACGGCCGGAATGGTGCTAACTAAAAAACTATTGACGGCATGGTATAACTGTTGACCGGGGGATGGTGCTAACTAATGACAGGGATGGTGCTAAATAATGGCCGGGATGGTGCTAACTAATGACGGCATGGTGCTAACTAATGACGGCATGGTGCTAACTAATGACCGGGATAGTGCTAACTAATGGCCGGGATGGTGCTAACTAAAAAAACTATTGACGGCATGGTGCTAACTGTTGACCGGGGGATGGTGCTAACTAATGACCGGGATAGTGCTAACTAATGACCGGGATGGTGCTAACTAATGACAGGGATGGTGCTATGTAGCGGCCGACATGACTAACGTTATGGCGGTGGAAAAAAAAATGAAGACTTTAAAATTGTCATGTCAACTAACATTCAAGTTTATTATTTAATGACCAAATATCCAATGTTCTTGAATCCTATGCATTTTATTTATGTCTACTTTCAATATGTCGTAAATTTTAACAAAAAATGAAAATTTAGATCATAACACTATCATTTAGCCACTATAAACATCGAAATAGGTGAAATTAGTTAAGATCAATGTACAATTTATCTAAACGTTACAGACTCACGGCGATGTAGTTAAGGTATGAAGGTTTGCGACTAATATATGAATTGGCAATACCAACCTCTGTAAATCTGTATGTTCTCTAATGAAGTATTTGAATTCGTTTGATAAACTGGAATATTGAATATAATTTGTAATGTTAGCTCCCACTTCCTAGTAGAAAACAGTATCATTAAAAATATGAATCGGTTTAATTATCTACTAAGTCAGACTGACATATGAGCGTTTTTAATTGTAACGAGCAGTGGCATAGCGGGGGGGGGGGGGGGGGGCGGGGGGTACATATGTCCCCGGGCGCCGAGGTTCAGGGGTAATATTTTACCTATAATATTATATGGTTTTCGAATGAGGGGGGGCACTAAAAAGGTATTAAAAAGGTAAAATGCCCCGGGCCCAAGTTGCCTTGCACCCGCCCTCCCTACGACTCTGGTAACGAGAAAAGCATTTTGTGATAGCTATGGTGTGAAATGTTGCGAACGAATCATGGGGTAAACTTTGTAATAATTTGTAAACTTCGTTGAGATAAACCTGACCATTTTTTTTTTTTGAAAAGCATCCTTTTACTGTGACCGCCAGAGATGTACATTTGAGGACACCTCTTTTTTATCAGAATTATTTCTTAGCTGTCACCCACATCATATATTATATAATTAGTGGGCTTTTTTTTGTTCTTTAACCATACAAATAAAATAATAATACTAATAATCTATTAAGAAATTGTATTCATATTCATGTTCCTGTTCTGTGGCCTGTGGTGAATTGTCCCAGCCACAAAACAACATTTTACTTTGACATTTGATGAGGAGACGAACTTACACCTACAACATGTCCGCGGGGCAGACATTGCAAAAGAAGGATCAGTTGTACATTTTACAGGTGGGTTCATTTCTTTCATTCAAATATACATCTATTCTAATGGTCTCTCTTAATTAGGTTTTCGACTTAGTCAAAAAGAAAACAAAAATTACTTTTTAAACAAAAATGTATACTTTGGTTTAAATCTACTAAATTTACTTTGACGAATATTAAATGACATTGCACCGAGGAGCTAAAAAAAAGACATCTTTCATTTTAAATATAATCTGAAAATTAAATTAGAAGACAAGACATTTTTTTTAATCTCCAAATTATTAGGCCTTATGTTTTTTTGTGACGTATTAAATCTTTTTATATATTAATACTCATTTCAAAATAATCATATTATTATAAAATTATTTTCAGCGAATAATTTTGATAATGTTTCTGAAAAAGTTATTCACGTTTATCTTTCTTTTTTTTTAACAGGTATTTACTATGTCTATGTCAACATTGCTTTAAAAGTAGACGTGACATTATTAAATCAGGTAATGAACAGTTTTTCAGTTAACAACTGTATAGGTTACATAAACTAAGACAGTGGTCCACAACATTTTTCTCGCCGCGGACCAGTCGTCGCTTGATAATTTCACCGGAGGGGGGTGGGGAAGGGACTTGGATGATTATTTATAGTTTAGAATGTTTTTTATACAATGCCGTTCACAGCCACTCACCTCCCGGTTAACCTCTCGCCCAAGGAAACTCGCAAAATCCCGAGAGAAATACACCACAGTAAATAAAAAGGAAATAATTTAATGTTTCTTGGGCGGCCCACTGTTGCTCATAGGTGATATAGGGACAAAAAACCCACGGACCAAAACCCCAGCGGTCAAACCCTCCCCTTAAGCGGACAACCCCCCTCCCAGTGGAAATGACCCCCACTAGATCTAACCCGCACTAGACCTAACCCCCAAGTTTATTATAAAATTTAATATTCGGCCCCCATTTTATGACCGCTACGGGTTTTGTCCGGATACCACAGGAGGTGAAATGGTCCCACTGTGATTATCGTTGCGTCTTTACGAAGCGATAGATTTTGTAAAGAATTCTATTTACCATGATAATATCCGTAGAAAATGGTGGTAAGTTGGTGGTGGGCCCCCACCCCCTCCCCAACTAGACAAAGCACCAGTCAGTTAATTTAAAAGAATATTCTTCTCTTTTTCTTTAATTCGGCTTTTTTTTGTTTTGTTTTTTGTTCTGATTCGATAACCTTAATAAACAATGCAGTGGATAGTTTTCTTTCCTCGTTTTTCATTAAATGATTGCTGCCAATACGTTCACATGGTCCAATAGACGGTGTTTGTCTACGTTCATCGTATTAGTCCTAATAGTCCAGCACAGTCGGGAGTTTTGATGAGGTCTGCAGTGACTGGTGACACACAATCTCAGTTGGACAGAAGTACATTTGTTGGTGAGTCTTAAGATACTTTACTTGACTTTGTTTAAAAATGTGGACAAAAATTATAGTCTAAATGTGCTCCCTTGTAATACCTTGTGTGCAATATTCATAAGTTTAACACTACATTTACAGCTGGAATATTCCATGTAAAGCAAGGTGACATTATTCAGGTGTGCTTGTCAAGTCAAGATTTTGTGGAGTTTGATAGTTTGTCAACATACCTTGGATTTTTTATGTTGGGTTCACAGCACTAAAAAGAATATAATTTGTTTATATATTTGTTTAACATTTGTGTTTTAATTGTTGAAAATATGTGTTTTGATTGTTTAAAATATTTGTTTTGATTGTTTAAAATAATTATTTCTGTAAGTAAATGCCTGAAGATGTGGTTTACTTTTATCAATACCTTTTTATATAAAAAGATCTATCGTAACATAATTTTTTTTTAGTAAGAGAGAATCAGTTTATTTGATGGAGAGGCAGACTTTCTTTTCGTTTTGAATTAAAAATGTTTTTGTATCTGAGGACACTTGCAAGTACAAAATTGTTGTTAATTTTATTCTAATGTCATCTTGTTAATAGTGTTAGAATACTTTATAATATTTTTTATTATTTCTTCTTTACAACTTATTCTGACAATAAAAGTTTCAACTTTAGCAGATTAAACGTTAAAAAAAAAACTTTACATATAATGTATAAAAAATTTAATTTAAAATTTAAAGATTATATATATCTTAGTATATGTGTGTGTTTATATATATATATATATATATAGATAGATAGATAGATAGATAGATAGATAGATAGATAGATAGATAGATAGATAGATAGATAGATAGATAGATAGATAGATAGATAGATAGATAGATAGATAGATAGATAGATAGATAGATAGATAGATAGATAGATAGATAGATAGATAGATAGATAGATAGATAGATAGATAGATAGATAGATAGATAGATAGATAGATAGATAGATAGATAGATAGATAGATAGATAGATAGATAGATAGATAGATAGATAGATAGATAGATAGATAGATAGATAGATAGATAGATAGATAGATAGATAGATAGATAGATAGATAGATAGATAGATAGATAGATAGATAGATAGATAGATAGATAGATAGATAGATAGATAGATAGATAGATAGATAGATAGATAGATAGATAGATAGATAGATAGATATGTAATAATTATATTAGGCCTAGAAACTTAGTTTGCATAATTCGCTGGCCACTTTGAGGAATTGGATTTTGGGCAGACGAGAATAAGACAGACGAATAGAGGGACGACGACATATATTCACAAGGGAAGGACGTTGTTCATATCATCATTTACTCTACAATATTATGCATTATTAAAGTAAGAATGTTATTTATATGTATATATATATATATATATATATATATATATATACATTTTAACAAACTGTCTATTCAGTGATTCATAACTGTTGATTATATGTGTTACGTCTCACATATAATTTTAATATACAAGAAATAAATTAACGAGAAACTCCGAAGAGACTGGCAAGTCTGTCATACTACAAATAGCCTGTATACACCTTCCCAGATGTAAAAGTTTCACAGTACAGAAGAAATAATAAATAATAATATACATCATATACACTACAAGAAGAAATAAACCTATGACAGTATATATATCTTGTTTGCTTTAATAGTATAACTCTGAATTTATAATATCTTGTACAGACACTTTATATAAATTGTAAATAAGGAAATTTAGAAATGATTGGATGATTAAATCATTTTATTTAATATTTAGTTACAAGTGTAAGATGACATATTGTATATGTGTAAAAAAAATAATAAAAATAATGAAGAAAAAGAACATTAAATAAACGCGCATATATAAAAGAAATAGTACAAAAGAATACATTTTATATTGTCAGTTTGTTCAAAAATACTTAAGATGCATTAAAAAAAATAATTTAATAAGCTGGTATAGTTGTACTATTAGTGTTGTGTTAGATTTCACAAGAGAAGATTATTATTATTATTTGAAAGTCAATTATTGCTCTCATCGTGAAGGGAAAAAAACGGTGACCTCAATTCACTGATATAAAAAAATTATAGAATTCAATATTACAGATTTTTTTTTGGAAGAAATGTATCATAAATTTGAATAATTAATTCTAAAAGGTGGAATGAATTCTAAAATTGAAGCTTCTGGAATGGAATTAAAGGATAGTCCCAATAAAATCGAAAATAATCTGTTTAGTCATTCAATAACAATACAGTTCAGTACACAGAGGATATATACAGTAAAAAATCTGTGGTTCAGGCCATTTTCTTATATAAATGTCTAAATAAATATCAAAAGAATTGCTTATCTCGTAAAAAACTGCCCAATACTCTTTAATTCGGCATTTTGCAGTTCGCATCAGGCCAGTTTGCATTTTGACCTACATCGAACGTATGCCGTGACAATTAGGCCTATATGTATATATATATATATATATATATATATATATATATATATATATATATATATATATATATATATTACACCTTTTTTATATATGAGAGCATTCAAATGTTAAATGTAAATTTAAAATAAAGTTAATTACAAAAAAAATCCATTGCTCTTAATGTGACCTTAACTTTATAAACAAAAACGGTATACATTTTAGCAAATATTTTGTGGTTGAAAACCTGCATGAGGTCGACGAAAGCCTATGAGCAGTTTATACACTGTCTATAATTCTTTAAAAGACGTTTGTCAAATTATCAAGTTTTAGGGGAATCATGATGTAATTCGTATAGGGGATCATGCTGTAATTCGTATAGGGGATCATGATGTAATTCGTATAGGGGATCATGATGTAATTCGTATAGGGGATCATGATGTAATTCGTATAGGGGATCATGATGTAATTCGTATAGGGGATCATGATGTAATTCGTATAGGGGATCATGATGTAATTCGTATAGGGGATCATGATGTAATTCGTATAGGGGATCATGCTGTAATTCGTATCATGACAACTATTGTTGTTCGTTTTTTTTATCCTTTTGGTTATTACAAATAAATTAATTTATAAGTTCCTGAATTTTGTTTATTAACATTGTATAAAATGGCCCCTACAATTGAATAGACCTACTTATCATAACTCTTTTATAAGTACACACATTTAGCAAGTTTTAGCAGGGTTCAGATTGTGTTTCATAGTACTAATCAAGTACTTTTTTTAAAAGTACAACTGTGATTAATTAAACTTGGACCTTATCCAGTTCACAACGGCCCTGATTGGCCTAGTGATCCACGCCCAGGCTCTGGACAGGAAGCTTTGAGTATTTTTAGTACGGATCTGTATGTACTGACCTCTGGCTTGCTCCATTTCTTGAAGTATAATTTGTCGCTTTTCATCCAACATTCCTTTTTCACTAATGGGTTCTTTTGTAATCTTATTTCTTTCTTCAAGCTGACGTTGTATGATAGGTGTCAGCTCCGATTTGATTTTTTCCTTTAAAGCTTTATTTTCAAAAGTTGGGTCTTTTTCCGATGCTTTTGTGTTCAAGGACAAGGCTTCTATATTTAGACTCCCATCGGTTAATTGTAATTGTTTGCTATGAGACGCTCCATCATCCAAAGATGTCTTCATTTGGTGTGCGTCAATACCAATGTATTGCTTAAGTTGTCTTTTAAGTTCTTTCACCGTCTCTCCAAAACACTTCTCAATTTTCGACCTATCAATCTTGAAGACTCCTTTTTCATTTTGGATTCTCTCTTCCTGCTGCGTCATGATTTGCTTTAGAAGTTGTTCCTTCATGACATTTATTTCTTCTTTGTGCCTTTTCTTCATTTCTTCTCGGAAACTCTTGTCTTCAACTTTTCCATCTGACAGCTTTTTATAAAACTGTATGTCCATATCAATAATTCTATTTAAAGATGATATTACTCCAATAAAATCTTGAACTATGGTATTTCCGATTGTATATCCATTTTTTGCATCCTGAAGAAGTTTCTGACACCTTCTCTTGAGTTTGTTTAATTTTCTAGTAGCCAAATTTTCTTCATCTATGTCTTGAATTTTTTCCAGTTTCTGAAAGATAAGACTTGTCTCTTTTAGTTGTTCTTCCTTTATGATGGATTCAATAGCGTCTTGAATTATTTGTTCTCTTGTGTCTTTGGCTTCGTCAAAAAGTTCATTTGTATAACGCTGACCTTTAGCAGTCAGATTATCAACCAGCTCAATAAGTTTATCCAACTGACCTTCCTTTATCTGTCTGTCTTTCGTCCTGTTGTTGAATAGAACTATCCTGCCTCCACATTCGTCGATCATATCCTTCATAGTTCCTGATTGTTCCTGGCACCAAGTCTCAAATGTCTTACCAGTAACTTCATTATCCGCAATGAAGTCGTCCCCACGGCACATTACTATGATACAATAATCTCTAACAAAGTTTGGGCCAAACACTTGCTTGAGATATTCTATGGTGTCGTTCTCTTCACCAGTAAATCTACAGCCATATTTAATCGAAATAATCAAAGCGTGATAGCCTTGGGGGTTTAAAAATATGGCTTTATTTAGGGCTTCTGTCACCATTTTGACAGATTCAGCTTTGTTAAGTCTGGTGTCACATACTCCAGGACTGTCAACGACTGTGATCTCACGTCCCTTATATTTGGTGTATTCCTTAGCGACTACTGTAGTCTCTGAGCTGCTAGAACCACTTGTCTTGAATAACCGAGAGTTTAGAATAGAATTCCCAGTTGAACTTTTCCCGTTTCCTGTCTTACCAATCAGCAATAAGTCGATTTTATTACTTTGTGACATTTTGTTATCTAGTTCTGTTTCTTCTCTGTTGTCGTCAACTGTAAAGAAATTTATGAATAAAGTGTATTTTAAAGTGCGTTTTTTGTTTGTTCTGAATACCAATGACAAATATGGACTATATATTATATCAATATCAACATATCTAAATATCTATCTCTCATAATTAAATTAATATATATTATATAGAAAGGTAAGTAGGTAGGTAGGTTGGTAGACAGGTAGGTGGATAGATAGATAGATAGATGGATGGATAGATAGATAGATAAATAGATAGATTTGCAGAAAGATTATCAATATTTGGTTGTATATTGAACTCACTTGGGTTTGGATTCTTTCTTTCAGAATGTAATTCGTTTGACTTAGGTAAGTCTTGTCACGATGGCTAGAATCTGTTTAGAAAAATAATAACATTAAAAATTAGATAAAAACAGCTATGGTACTTTTTGTCTTTGAATTTCAAAGTATCTATATCTTTTTTAAAGACAAATGTCCATCTATCATTCACTGCAGTCGAGACAAAGGTTAGGTGACAGACTCTAATGGGTTATGAAAAAAGTTACAATTTTAAACAACCACAGCCACTCAACAAGTACACATAAACACGGGAAAGACATTCTTCCTTCTGTCGGAATGAAATGTTAATTTTTTTTTGTTTTGATTCTACGTCCAATACTTGCTGTTCCATTTACCAAAGATACAGCGGGCATTGCATGGGCTTAAACCCTTGACCGGGACCATATCAATCAGGCTTATAATCAATGCATTACAGAGCCACCCATATACAGGCATTAATCTAAGCCAATACAATGAACAACATCGCGATTGTAGCCATAAGAAGTGTGTAAGGTGGATTCTAATAACTCTATATGAATAAATTCAATAGAAAAAAGTATTGGCATTGTATTTTTAGTATTCAAGACGTCCACTGATTCCGCTCACCACACCCACAATGCGCCCCTCCTCCCCCCTTTCCTTCACTTCCGTCAAAACCTAATTATAAAGTAGTTGCGGGTTGTGTTTCAACAACACGATATTTTATAGTTTTCATTTTTCACTTTCACCAAAGTCGAAGGTACAACTGCGTGGAGTTAAAACCAAACAGTGTCAGTCCTAGGGTTTTGGTAGACCCAGAAATTTGTTTCTGTCACTGATATATTTATATCTACTTTTTGATTAACCGAAAATACTTCATTTCATGTTTACGAATTCTTTGAACCAATTCAGATATTCTAGACAGTCGACTACCTTGTGCTCCGTTAATGTCAAGGCTAATCTATTCAGGCTCTCTTGTTGTATTGTTCCAGTCAAGGCTAATCCATTCAGGCTCTCTTGTTGGATTGTTCCATTCAAGGCTAATCCATTTAGGCTGTCTTGTTGTATTGTTCGAGTCAAGACAAATCCATTCAGGCTGTCTTGTTGTATTGTTCGATCACTAAACAAAAGGCAACTAAAAAAGCAGAAAGTTTTCTTTAAACTTTGATATTGCTGTGTATCCGGCGTCGCTCGGGAACTATGATCTCAACGTGACACTTGAAACATTAAACAAATGTAGTGGTGCATATCTATGCTGCATACATAACAATTTACATTTTCGACCGTCAAGGCTTAAAACGTTTTCAGGATTTAAAAAATATAAGTTGTAGTAAAGATAAAATTATGTTGTTTTTTTTTTGCGTTTTTTTTATTTTGTCTTCCATTGTGACTATTTGAAAATGTTGGCACTGAATCCTGATCTAGTGTGTGTACAGTATTGTATCCTTAAATACACAAATCCTGATGTATTGTGTGTACAGTATTATCTTCATTAAATAAAACAGTAAAACCTCGAATTTTTAAGTTAAAAAAAAAATATAAATAAAAACAAGTTATTAGTTTTGCTTTAAAAGTATTACAAAAGGATGAAATGTTACACAACTGCATAAGGAAATCACTAAAATACAGACGTAGGTTCAAAAACAGCAAGTTACAATTTCTTTTACTATTAACATCCCCTACGAAAAAGCTCTTCACTGCCGATTTATTATCACAAATGCTACGTCACAAAGTCGATGCTCTCAGTGCATTTACTTAGAAGTGGGCACATTAAAGAGAAAGATTTCGTTCTTATTAAAAAAAAAGACACTAAATTCTGCAACAACTGCACTATTTACATAAATTAGATTGCTAATAGAAATCTCAATCAGACTTTAGGACAATTAAATTGCATTGTTTTCAGTGACTTTGTTAAATATACCGTCTGTGGCGCGGATTTAATTCTGGCGATGTAAAGTCAGTAATAACTCCTTTTAGTTTTATTCATTTGATGAATAGAAATAAGACCAATTATGTTTTGAATCAAGTAAGTGATGATTAGTGGTCTCTTATTTACTATGATTTGTTAAAATGGATTCATCTCCTCATCCGGACGTCCCTACAGACATTAATCCAACATAATCCCATTTCACTATCTTAAATTCTACCGCCGTCCATTGGGCCCGTACTACCACAACTACCATGTTCACTAATGTCCGTTGGGCCCGTACTACCACAACTGCCATGTCCACTAATGTCCGTTGGGCCCGTACTACCACAAATGCCATGTCCACTAATGTCCATTGGGCCCGTACTACCACAAATGCCATGTCCACTAATGTCTATTGGGCCCGTACTACCACAACTGCCATGTCCACTAATGTCCGTTGGGCCCGTACTACCACGACTGCCATGTCCACTAATGTCCGTTGGGCCCGTGCTACCACAACTGCCATGTCCACTAATGTCCGTTGGGCCCGTACTACCACAACTGCCATGTCCACTAATGTCCGTTGGGCCCGTACTACCACAACTGCCATGTCCACTAATGTCCGTTGGGCCCGTACTACCACAAATGCCATGTCCACTAATGTCCGTTTGGCCCGTACTACCACAACTGCCATGTCCACTAATTTCCATTGGACCGTACTACCTGCTCGCGAGCCGCATGTGGCTCTTTCGATGTCAAGTTGCGGCTCTTTCGATGTTAAAATGCGGCCTAATCAATTACCATAATATTGAAACAACTATTTGAGTGGCTCTTTAAAAATTGAGAAAATTGTAAATTATAACTTTTTGCTCTTCCGTCTCAAAAGGTTGCCGACCCCCGTCCTAAACCGTAACACCCTGTTGGTCACCTTCCAAGTGCGTATGTATCCCGCGAATAGTCAGATTCACAGGGTCAACTGTCCAGATATCCCGTCATTTTAAACAAATAACAATCTTATAATCATGTTAGCATCATAGGTCCCACACTAACGCAAGGAAAAACATGGGTGATCGGATGGGTTTAAACAACAACATGTGAACAACGCTAGGAATGTCATGCGCTGCTCACTGGACCGGAACGTTAACTAAACATTCATCAACCGTACTGTATAACAGGATGTAATTTTAAAATATTTCACTCTTTGCCAGCCAAGTTTTACAAGTGTTCTGTCCTAGTTCTATCTTTTTTTTTCCCTATCAGTCCTTTAAGTTACGCCTAATGCGGATATAATATACTGCCAGACGTTTAAGTTATGCCTAACGCGGGTATAATATACTGCCAGACGTTTAAGTTATGCCTAACGCGGGTATAATATACTGCCAGACGTTTAAGTTATGCCTAACGCGGGTATAATCTACTCTCAGATATTCAAAAGGCAGTTTAATATGGACTTTTGTAGTAATAATTCTAGTTAGACATTCACAATATCACTGGCAATAAAATTTGTTAGCATGAAATAAAAAAATTATAATGATGGCCCAAAGCGCCTCGCTTATTGACATGTGATGATTAGTAAGAGCTTCAAATGTGGCTCTTAGTGGTGAATAGTACGGCTTCATATGTGGCTCTTAGTGGTGAATAGTACGGCTTCAAATGTGGCTCTTAGTGGTGAATAGTACGGCTTCATATGTGGCTCTTGGTGGTGAATAGTACGGCTTCATATGTGGCTCTTAGTGGTGAATAGTACGGCTTCATATGTGGCTCTTGGTGGTGAATAGTACGGCTTCATATGTGGATCTTGGTGGTGATTAGTACGGCTTCATATGTGGATCTTGGTGGTGATTAGTACGGCTTCATATGTGGATCTTGGTGGTGATTAGTACGGCTTCATATGTGGATCTTGGTGGTGAATAGTACGGCTTCATATGTGGATCTTGGTGGTGATTAGTACGGCTTCACATGTGGCTCTTAGTGGTGAATAGTACGGCTTCATATGTGGCTCTTGGTGGTGATTAGTACGGCTTCATATGTGGATCTTGGTGGTGATTAGTCCGTCTTCATATGTGGATCTTGGTGGTGATTAGTACGGCTTCATATGTGGATCTTGGTGGTGATTAGTACGGCTTCATATGTGGCTCTTGGTGGTGATTAGTACGGCTTCATATGTGGCTCTTGGTGGTGATTAGTACGGCTTCATATGTGGCTCTTGGTGGTGATTAGTACGGCTTCATATGTGGCTCTTGGTGGTGAATAGTACGGCTTCATATGTGGCTCTTGGTGGTGAATAGTACGGCTTCATATGTGGATCTTGGTGGTGATTAGTACGGCTTCATATGTGGCTCTTGGTGGTGAATAGTACGGCTTCATATGTGAATCTTGGTGGTGATTAGTACGGCTTTAAATATGGTCATATGATACATTCCATGTTTGTATTTTCAAGGGATAATTTGGCCGAAATCCATAACATAGGCCTACATACTAAGACTATTTTATGGCTTACCCCATAGGACTACATAATGAGACTATTGTTAGGGCTTACCCCATAGGACTACATACTAAGACTATTTTATGGCTTACGCCATAGGACTATATACTAAGACTATTTTATTTCTTACCCCATAGGACTACATACTAAGACTATTTTATGGCTTATCCCATAGGACTACATACTAAGACTATTTTATTTCTTCCTCAAACTTATAATTTCTTTACGAAAAATGTCTACATCAGGAATTCATTGATAAATCAAATAACATGATGTAAGTAACATAATGTAATAACATAATGTAATAACATAAGGTAAATAACATAATTGTAAATAACATACTGAACACATTTTTTTTCAAACCACATCAACAACATAAAGCCTACTTCCTGTAATATTCTATCTTATAGATCAACATTTATATTAAAATTATAATCTATCTACAGATACTGACCTGTTTGGATGCTCTGTGAGCGGAATGAATGATGATCACGTTATATAGCCGCTTTATTAGCCAGATAACAAAGGCAGTGTCTATTTTTAATGATGAGTTAAAAAAAAAAGGGGGGGGGGGAAGTCCCCCCTTTCTAAATATTTTTTTTTATAAAATTCAAAACGAAGTGCATCTTACAGGCTGTTATATAATTTTTGAAATTCCCGAAGCAATTTAATCGTTGCTGTCAATTTTTAATGACGTGTGAAACAGATACCACATGTGACTGTGTGACTCAGCACTCTCAACTGAGTGAATCATAGACCATCACAGAGGACAGAAAACCACTAAACTACGGGTGGAAGTGGTGATTTGATTTGATTTCCTCAGATTCTCTTAAAAGACAAAGTTTTTTTTTTTTTTTCTCTTTTGTAGCTTAATTTAAACATCGAGATAAAATGAAAATGTATATCAATATTTCTAAATGTGAACTTATGTGTGTATGTATGTCTTTCTGTGTGTCTACTGATGTTACAGAAATAGCTTTTGTATGTCTTCAATGAATATTAGCTATAAAAATGCATTCTCTCGAGAACGAGACAATGATATGCGAGCATCATCAAATTTATCAATGATATAGACACAATTAATTAACAAACGACGCGCCCAAATATTTTGCTAACCAAACGTCTATGTATACAATGGGTTATTCAAGACACAATATGTTTGTATACAGTTATATGGCTAAATGACATTCTGCTTCATAAAACAGATGATAATTATTCAGACAGTACTAGATATGGCATAGTGGACTGTGTATTTTAAGGCAGTAGTAATACTGCCCATACAAAATGCCACAATTCAGTCTACACTATCAATATTAAAACAGACTCATAACCGATAAAACCTTTTTTTCCATAAGTTTCGCCTTTATAAATTACAGTTTTTAATTTCCATAATACATTGTTGGCGGGATACCTGTCATTAGGGACTGGTGAAATGTAGGTTGTGTCTACACACTATATGTGGTGTGTCATTTTGGACTGGAGAAATGTAGCTGTGTCTACACACTATATGTGACGTGTAATTTTGGAGAGGAGAAATGTAGGTTGCGTCTACACACTATAAGTGGTGTGTCATTTTGGACTGGAGAAATGTAGGTTGTGTCTACACACTATATGTGGTGTGTCATTAGGGACTGGTGAAATGTAGATTGTGTCTACACACTATAAGTGGTGTGTCATTTTGGACTGGAGAAATGTAGGTTGTGTCTACACACTATATGTGGTGTGTCATTAGGGACTGGTGAAATGTAGATTGTGTCTACACACTATAAGTGGTGTGTCATTTTGGACTGGAGAAATGTAGGTTGTGTCTACACACTATATGTGGTGTGTCATTAGGGACTGGTGAAATGTAGGTTGTGTCTACACACTATAGGTAACGTGTCATTTTGGACTGAAGAAATGTAGCTGTGTCTACACACTATAGGTGGCGTGTCATTTTGGACTGGAGAAATGTAGCTGTGTCTACACACTATAAGTGGTGTGTCATTTTGGACTGGAGAAATGTAGCTGTGTCTACACACTATAGGTGACGTGTAATTTTGGACTGGAGAAATGTAGCTGTGTCTACACACTATAGGTGGCGTGTCATTTTGGACTGGAGAAATGTAGCTGTGTCTACACACTATAGGTGGCGTGTCATTTTGGACTGGAGAAATGTAGCTGTGTCTACACACTATAGGTGGCGTGTCATTTTGGACTGGAGAAATGTAGCTGTGTCTACACACTAGGTGACTAGTCACTTAGTACTTTGGTTAAAACGTAGTTATGTGAAATAGTGGCATTGAAGAACTGTCAGATAAAGATAAGATCTTTGAACGTTATTTCAGTTTTATTAGTAGAAGATATTTTATCTTTAAAATTTAATGAAATTTTATCTCGAATTCCATCTCTTGCGATGGCCATTATATAACCTACAATGCATGTTACACTTACCCTACTAAGTCACTTTCAACAAATTTTACTAAAACTAAAAGTTTCTTCTGAGGCATGGTATTGGGGAAAAGCAGGGTTGGTGTCAGTCCTAAACAGGGTCTTGTGGTTTACAATGTCAATCCTAACAAAAGTGAACAATTACGTTCTCTCTGTCTCTTTCTCACGTCGACAGTTCTAAGCGAAAAACCCAAGTCGAATGTCTTTTCTCACGCTTTCACCCATGCTTCCAGACTTGCCCACGTGACTCCCTGACCATTCATGCATTCACGCTCTTCAACCCGCCAAGCAGTAGTCGGAAGTTTCCCGCCCTAAAGAGGGGAGGCGTAAGTACAAAGTACAAAGACTTAATTAACTGACGGTGGGATTAGATATCTACTCTTTGTCAGAAGTAACTGGCGCAAAAACCGGGCACAGAGACCCCCCCCCAGGTGCGAAATGGCATCTTCCATGCCAGCGTTCCCTCGTCTGATCGTAAATGTCGTTTGATCTGTGGCTCGCTCACCACCACTGCCCGTATGACATAATTACGGTTAGGTGGTAGCAAAGGGTGTATGGAATATATTACTTTTAAGGGGGTAGCAGTGGGAATCGAGGGTTGGAGGGCTAAAGTGGGGATGTTTTCGCCCAATTACTCACAATCCATGACAGTTTGCAATAACAAGGAATACTCAAGTTGCTCTAGCAATCAAATATATTAAAGTTTAAATTGTAGAAATGTAAACAAAAAGTCACACATTTGCTTACCCACCCATTTTACCCTCTGGTGAAAAGAGTTGGAAATGGTGTGGAGTCGAAAGGCGGGAATAAATCGAAATTGGTAAACACATGGGTATGTTATTTTTTTTTAACTAAGACTACTCTTAATTAATTTTAACGGACACTAGGGAAAAAAGACATTTGCCACATAAAAAATAAGTAGCTAAGTAAATTATAGTAACTACATGTATATTGAATCTCTTTAGCTGTTAATAGTTGTCCAATTATAAAACGTAATTCATTTCGAGTTGTGTTTAACGATTGAATGGCTCCATTTGTAACAAAATATTACATTTACTTTTTATCAAACAAAACAAAATATAATTTGATGTGTAAAATGTGTGTATTGCGATTGGATGTAATCAAATTGTTATTACATTATTTTGTTATAGTGTGTAATTGTTACACCTAGTTCTGTTATGCTCTAAGGCTTTTGATTAAAAAAATATGCTTACACTGTTCGAATGGCTCACCATGCTACTACTAGACGGTTCCAGCCGAAATTATTGTTATCGGGATTATTTTGTAAGCAAAGTGTTTTTGCATCAATTAATTTGGTTGAAGGTCACTAAATCAGTATGACAAGAATTAAATGTTTTAATACAGTAATTAGAACGTGTACAAAATTAGAGGTTCACCTGTCCACTGGTCGAAATGTCCGATGTGTGTACATATATACAGTACGACCCCCCAATGAACGCGGGGTGTACGTTCCACCAAAGTGGAGCATAGTATGAAACAACAGCGTTGAACGAGGTTATCAAATCATGTAAATAATGGGGGTACGGGGAAAATGGTAGAAATTTGGTCAGGTATTTTACCATTAAATTTATTAATGATATTTTTATAACTATAAGACAAACATTTATTTCGTACAAATGTAGAAACTTAATAAATAAATATACCTTTAAAAAATATTCTAAGTATGTTTGCATTTCAGGTCATTCAGTCTCTTCTGTATTTTCCATTTTCTGCCTTTTGTCAAGACAGTATCCAATGTAATTTGCGATTTCATTTTCCTCTCTGTAAGAAGTAGTTGTTAAGTGGAGAAGGTATCCATAACATCCCGTCGTGTCTTTGAACTTCTGTCAATATTTTGGTCATTTTCAATAAATTGGTCCATAATATCTGTTATAGTGGTCAAACTGGTTTTTTAGAAACATTAATGAAAGTTCTTTTTGCTTTCCTTCAGAATCACTACTTTCAATATTTGTGTGTTATTCTTGCTCCGTCCAACTCCTTGAGTTCATCATTAGAAAGACTTGCTTCTGTTTCTTGCCATATTGCTTCGACGTTTGCCCATTTACCAAATCTAAATCGAATTATTTCGCTAATTCCACTATTTCGTGATTTTAATATGAATATTTCTAATTCAAAAACACGTAACAAAAACTACTGGTGTGGCATAATGCCATTTCAATTAATTTCAGTTGAAAAAATTGCATTGAGCTACAATTGACGTACAAGCTGTGGTGGACGGGGGCGTTCAAGCGGCCCGGGAAAAAACAAAAAGCGGCCCTATTTTCATGAATTTTATTTTCCTTGTGCATTTTTTCCATCCAAACCTGAGGGCCGAGGCCTCCAAAGTCATGGAGTAATTTTTACAAACTACAATATACAGTAACAAAAAAACGATAAATGGAATTTATAAATTTATAATTGTATATAAAATATCAAGAATGCGTCAATTCAAGTTATAAATCAATTTATTCGGACTCACTGTGATGGTGTTTATAGTATAAGCAATTTCTTTAAGCTGGGTGCCATTTCGGCTACATGATCTATAATTGTGTCACTATTTAGTTCACTTAAAACATCGGTTTCTGTTGACATAAGCATAAAAGCTTCAAGGTGTGTAGAAGACAATGAGCGATTCTTAATTTATTTCAGAGAAGATCTCTCACAAGCTACTTGGGTAGAAGACAGAGTTAATAAAGTTTATATGCACTAAAGAGATACTTGTATGTTTGCCCATAGAAACTGTATTTATGTAGTATAGAAAAGCAGCAAACAGGACATTTTATGCAAAATTTGCATTTTTGAAGTTCCTCACTCTTATCCACAACTTGGTCGTCCAAGAGGTCATGTGGCGAATCTTCTCTGACGCTGTCCTCTACTGAATCATCGAACATTTGGAGAAGGTATTCGTCGGGGACGGTTGGCCGAGTGGTGTAGATACTCGACTGTCCTGGGTTCGATCCTCGGTGAGAACCATGTGAAATTTGTTCAGGTGAAATGTGTTTCAAAGTCGTCCCACAAGTCCACCCAGCTTTAAATGGGTACCTGACTTTGGGAAGTAAAGGCGGCTGGGCGTTGTGCTAACCACACAACCCCTTTTATATGCCGAGGTTATGGAAACCAATGTGTTCTACACTTCATCTGCCCCGATGGCCCGTTAGGGTTAAGGGAACTTAAATTCGTCGGGACAGAAATTTTAAATGTGTCCCATTTCTGCGCAAAGTCACTTAGCTCTTCTCTGAGATTAGTCGCTGTGGCGTTTCATCAAATTAAACGAAAATACTGCTAAGGTGATGTAGCCAAACCTTGTTTTTAATATCCTCAAAATTCTGTGGATCAAGACAGGCAATATCTGTTTATAAGGAATCGTGACTTTCAAATCGCTTTTCAATAGTTTTTACAATTTTGTCCATGATGCAGTTATGAACTTCAATGCGATATCTGTCCGATGCATTATTTCCTACTACCTCGTGCGTTCTTCTCTCATCAGACATCGCTTTTAGTTTGTGTAAACGTTTCTCCATAAATTTTTCCTCGATGGTAATTTCAACAAATTCTTCTTCCAGCTTGTTATTAGCCCAGGAAACAAATCTTTTGGCACTGTCGAGAACACCATCGAAATTTCTTGAAATATTTTCTAACAACTTAACAGTACGATCTACATTACGGTATGCTTGCAGTGCATCCATTCCGGTAGTTTGTAAATAAATAGAAAGCGATCCTGTGTGCTGGAACATTCTTAAGTATAGTTTTGCAGTGACAACCGTTTCAAACTTGATAAAGTTATCTAATACAGTTTGTGTATCCCTGATTTTTACATTGAATGCGGTCGATTGTTCTAGTTCTTGTAACGTATAAATCAATTCAATGAACAATGATGAGTTTGGATTATCAAAATTTCCAAAATATTTTTAACGCACTTTCTTTGGCCCACCATCGCGTTTCACCAATAATATTTAATCTTTAGTGTCTAGATTTCTGTTGGTGATCGACCCAAACATCCATTCTTTTATACGATTATCTAAAGAACATCGCACATGCGTTAAGCAGTTGAAATAGGCTAATTGAAGAGGTCGTGGTTTGAGTAGTATCACTTAGAACAAGATTCAATACATGTGCTAGCACCAGACATGAATTCGATGAGGTGCAACGTCACTCAGCCATTTAGTAAACCCATTGTACTGTCCTTGCATATTGGCTGCCCCATCTGTCCATCTGTAGCATTACCGACACAATATTCAATATTTATGTTACATTGAATGAGTTTCTCTTGAAATAATTCAAACGTACCTTTTCCAGTAGAAGATGTACAGTTTGCAACGCATATCATTCGCTCATGAACTTTATCTGTTAAATATCTTATAATTATTGAACATTGGTCCTTCACACTTACATCCTGAGTTGTATCTAATTGAACTTAAAACATACCAGCAGATTTCATTTCCTCCGAAATAGCTTGTTTATTATTTTTCTTATTGCATCAATGATAGAATTCAATGTCGTCTTCAATATGAGGGTAATCAAATTTCCTCTCCCCTTATTTGCCAAATTAGATTCATGTCTGTCATTAATTTTCTCAATAACCATATCAAGATGTTTTTTTTAATTATTGGGTCAAATTTTGAAAAGAGGAATAATTCTTCCAAGAAATTCCCCTGATCGATTGTATCGTCGTTTAATGTATAGCCATCATCATTTTTTGACCGATAACTAAGACCACATTTTCCAATCATTTTCAGAATCTCAATTACACTTTCCAGCACTTGTCTCTTTTCTTGAACTTGTTGACACCTTTTTTATTTTGCTGAGAGAATAAAATGCTATTAATGTCTCTTTCACTTTCAGACATTATATAAGCTTCCACACACTTCTCGTGATATTTGCTGTTTTCATGTTCCTCTAATCTTTGATGCACGTTTCCAGTAATTCATTCCCACTGTGAATGAGTTCATGTCGTCAGTCTTGCCATATGCTAAGCATACTGTGCAAAACAAAGCTTTAGATTATTTACAGTATGACACCCAATTCCTATTGATACCATTGCTTCTGAAAATACTCGATGCGCATTTGTAAATGGTAGATCAGTTTCACTCGCACTTGGTTGTATTGGGTGAAATTTAAAAAAATGATTGTAAAGTATTCTGTCGAGGACGTTTGAAATAGTAACTGGTGTTTTTATCATCCATAACTGAAGTATCATTTTCGGGATTTAGATCTGCCACTGCCTGCGTTGTTTTCATAAATATTGTGCTGTCAGTTAACTCCGTAACATTTTCTAAATGTAAGGTGGGAATCAAGTTTGTTGGCACTACTGAACGCTGATTGTTGCCATCGCTTTGATTTGAGTCGGGTTGTGTACTTGTAGAAGGTGTTTGTTGAGAGACTGTGTCTTTAGTTTGAATTGGAGTGGCTTTAAATAAATCGACTAGATTTCGGCATTTAGCTCCATCTTTACCAAGAATTTTTAGTTTCTTATCTCTTAATTTCTCAGCACCACCTTTACATTTACATTTTGAATTTATATCACTCATAACCGTAAAATATTGTATTTAATTAATACTGATTATAATTAACCAACTAATAAAAAAGAATTTTTATCAAAACAAACTCAGCGAAAGTAGAATGGAAGATGTAAATTCTAACATGGCGGTTAACCGTGAACCTCCTTAGTACGGAGCTCTTCATTGACGTAAGAGTACGGCCGCTGTTGGTTTGGACATTATGGACCGCCATTTTGGTAGTTGCCTCTAATATCACCGCATATTAATTAATTATTATATCACCGGCCTCGGCGGCCCACCGGTCTTGGCGGCCCACCGGCCCAGTCCACTCCTGCGTACAAGGAACATTTCGGAATGAATTAAATTCGTACCTGAGGTGCTATTGCGCTACTAATAGGGAATTCCCGTAAACCAGCGCACCATATAAATTACTATTGAAAGCAGTGTCTTTGTGACGTAAGAGCAGGAGATTAATGATCATTAAGCGGGCAGAGTAAAATCGTGGCGATTGTAATTCTTGATTGTTTATAAATTATTAAATTATGTGCTTATATATTGAACCTGTGCTGTTGTGATTTTTCCTTTAGAGTATTTAACAATTTATACCTAATAAATTAATGACCCCTTCTTTTTTGAGAGGACCCATATTTTCTTCTGCGCCCAGGGAACCTAAAAATCTAAATCTGCCTCTGTGTATATCCATCGGCGTCGCTAGAATTTTGTATAAGGGAGGAGACAATGACACGTTTTTTAATTAAACTGACAATGCCATATAGGTTCATTTTTTATTAAATTCAAGTTAAGTATAACATTAGTTATTTATATTGACATAAATACATGCATTGGAAAATTCAAATATTTTAACAAGCACAAGAAAGTTCCGATTTTTTTTTTAATTTGACCTTCTATAACTTGATTAAGC
This sequence comes from Bulinus truncatus, assembly GCA_021962125.1. Classification (NCBI taxonomy): domain Eukaryota; kingdom Metazoa; phylum Mollusca; class Gastropoda; family Planorbidae; genus Bulinus; species Bulinus truncatus. Next base: position 830,604 of record JAGDYQ010000238.1, read on the forward strand.
CTTGAGAAATGTCTTTGCATCCTGTTCTTTTATATCAGGCAACTCTTATTTGTTTATCATCTTCTATCAATGAGTGAATTTTTGAATTTATCAGAAATTTTTTGATAGGCTCAAGAAAACGAAAAGTAAAGCATTCGAGGAATTTCGAAATGCCGTTATTAGAAAATTTGGGGGCGTCTGCAGCATCATTGGTATTGAGAACAACAGTACAAGTTGAACAGCCAGACACAACTGATTGTCGGTGTCACTTCTTCATTTCCTAAATTGGATATTGGAAGTTATGTTTTAACACACGACCTTACAAAGAAGTTAAAATTGCAGCTGATTCGTTATTGTTGGACCACTGATAAAAAGTATGATTTTAGAGCTGCCATTGATAGAAACAGAGTTTTTAGATATGCTTGGTTAACAAACTATTCTCCGTGGGTTTTATACTTGAAAATGTTGAAAGATGCCTTTTGCAAATATTGCGAGTTATTTCCTCAAAAGTTAATACCAGGAGTTTAGGGATCATGTGTCATCAAACCATGCACAAAATTTAAAGATTTCTACGAAGATGCACGTAGCCACATGCAAAGCACATGATACAAAGGCTCCTATGAAAATGCAAGCAATTTAGTTGCATTATTGGAAGTCAAATCAGTTTCTATAGAAGAGCATTTAGAAGACGAGTTCAATAAAATTGCAATAAACTGGGTCCCATCATTTCTACAATCTTATTTTGCTGCATGCATGATTTAGCACGTGGAAAAGAATCAAATTCTGGTAATAATTTGTATGACCTGTTAGTGTTTCGTGTTGGATCCGGAGATAAAGTTCTTGGTAATCATTTGTCAATTTGTTCTTGTAATGCTTCAAATGGTAATAATGTGTGCTCAAACCTTGCAACCTCCATCCGAATACTGCTAACTCAGGCCACTTCCGTTGCATCATGTGACTGTGAGAGATCATTCTCAAAACTCAAGTTAATCAAAAACTATTTCAGGAGCACAATGACCCAAGAAAGACTTAGCAGCATGGTTTTAATGTCAGTGAAGTCAAAAATACTAGACAACATTGATCTATATGATGTTATAGATGCCTTTGCTGCAAAGAAAGCACGACGTGAGGCAAAATAAATTGAGATTTGTCACTTGTGCATTATCTCGTCACAAAACAATGGAATTATTCATTAAAAGAGTTTTAATGATTATTTTTTGTTAATTTTATTGATATACTGTACTAATTTGAATTTAGACATATATTTATTAAGTACATTATCTCATGTTATGATATCGTATGTCAAATTGCAGGGGGCCCCAAACAGGTCAAGCCCCCCGGCCCCCAAATCCCTAGGAACGCCTCTGTAGGAAGATACAGAGACTTTCTGGCATATTACAACAATATGTACCAATCGTGTTTTCAGTGAATTGAGTCATTCATCGACATCATTTGGTCGCAAAAAATCTTAGTGAACGTTTGCATGGATCTCTAGATTAAGTCATTCAAGCCGTTAATAAATGTCTCATGAATGCCTAAATGATATGTTATTTTCTCAACTTTGAAATATGACGAAGGCGATAGCCAATTACTACTTCACAGAAAAGTACGTTCGTTATGTAAAGGTGCATGTTTAAATCAAATTTTATGAGCTCTTTGATTCAGTATTGATATTCTTGGAAAGCAACGACAATGATTTGTACACAATTCAATTAATTAAAGAAAAAAAATATCCTGTGCATTTTTTGTAGCTTTTTCACTTGGGGGTCCTTGGGCAAGTTTTGGTTATAAAAAGAGGTCCGTGGGTCAAAAAAGTTTGGGAACCACTGAATTACATTATAAACGGCCTTGCGTGGGAATTCGGAATGCCACGAAACAAAAATCTTTTTAACGCCCCTACATTATCGCTCCTCTTGGTAAAGTACATTGTTGATTATTCACGATTTTACAGTTCATCCATCACAATTTTAGAGTGGGGTGGATGGCCGAGAGGTGTAGATACTCAACTGTTGACCTGAGAGTCTTGGGTTCGTCCCACAAATCCACCCAGCTTTAAATGAGTACCTGACTGAAGTTGGGGAAGTAAAGGCGGCTGGGCGTTGTGCTAACCAAAAAACCCTTCATATGCCGAGTTTATAGAAACAGATGAATTCTACACTTCATCTGCCCCGATGGCCCGTTAGGGCTAAGGGAACTTTACTTTACCATCACAATTTAGACTTCATCTGTATCACTCTACATTCTTGACGGAACAATATCACAAATTTGTATACACTACATGCAGTCTTGTAATATAAATTGTAAATAATAAAATTTAGAAGTCATTGTATGATTAAATAATTTTATTAAATATTTAGTTACAATGTATGACGGCATATTTTATGTGTGTAAAAATAATAAAATGGAATGGAATTATAGGAAAGTCCAAAAATTCGAAAATAATCTGTGCAGTCATACATTAACAATACAGTTCAGACTACAGATTATATATATACACAGTGATTGTAACAGGATTGCAAATAGAGTGCTTGCTAAGTGTACCATAATTGGGTTCAGGGACAGGTGACAGTCAAGCTCAAGCAGTAGTTGAATGTCTGAAGGAATGGGACTTGTGAAAAAGTAGTAGCATTAAGTTTTGACACAACAGCAAGTAACACTGGGGATTCCAAAGGGGCATGTGTTTTAATTGAAAAGCTGCGTGAAAAAAGTCTTATTCATCTTGCTTGCCGACACCATATGATGGAAATAGTTCTGGAAAAAGTGTTCACCGCATTGAAGATAAGTGGGCCCACATTTGTACCTGATATTTCACTTTTCAAACGATTTAAAGAGCAGTAGCATTTTATGGAGAACAGATCCTATGATACTGCAGATGGGATGGCTGAAGTAGACCTTTTCAAAGAGAGCACATTGCAGTTTGCAAATGACAATCTTCAAATTAGTCACCCACGAGATGATTACAGAGAATTTTTTTTTATTTCTTGGAGGAACACCACCACGTGGGATTCATTTCCATGCTCCGGAGTTGTACACAGAGCACGTTGGATGGCAAGAATAATTTATTGCTACAAGATGTGGATGTTTAAGAAGCAGTTGAAGCTGAAGCCTTCTGAAGAACAAGGACTGTTTCAGTTCCTCTAAACTGTGGTTTCAAGTTCCACAGCCAGCAAGGGCGCTATTAAATGACCTACAATTTCTGAAGGATTTAGAAAAATAAGAAAAATACAACTCCGTTAATTCAGTTATTGGAAAAGCAGCAAAAAAGATTTCAGTCGACATTTATGGTATCTAAGTGAGATTACAGTAGGCCTCGCCTTTTTTGATGAAAATATTGATCCCAAGCAAAATGTTCAGATACTTAAAAATATGCAAGAAAAACCCGGATCTACAAATCGAGCTCAGCGTCTTGATTCCAATGGATTCTATGCCTACCAGCCCATCAGCTTCTTTGTTACAAACAATACAAAGTCATTTTTCTCAATTCTTGGTTTTCCACAATCATTCCTGGAGATGTCCCCTGAAACATGGAGCAGCGACAATGAATAGAAAAATGCAGAAAAGGTTGTAACCAATTTCAAAATTGTTAATGACACAGCCGAAAGAGGAGTGAAACTGATTCAGGATTTCAATGAAGTTCTATGCAGAAAAGAAGACCAGAAGCAATTCTTACTTCAGGTGGTGCAAGAACACAAACGAATATATCCGGATGCAAAGAAGACCACGGTGGTTACTGGACTAGCAAAAAGCAGTCAGTGAATATGACGTCCATAAATAGTAAACACTTTGCTTTGTTGCATTCTATTTTTTTTTTGAGGTTATTTCATGTTTAACACTAAACAATTTACATAAACCATTAAATTACTATTTAGTAGAAAATCAATGTTTTCATTGCCTTTGTGCAACCCGTAAATATTTCACGATTGTATTCATTTTTTCAGAAAACCCTTTTTTTTCTGACAGAACACAATAAAGGCCTTAAATTTAGAAAAATCGAAATAAAAAATTTTGGACCACCCTAATATATAAATATGTAAATCTGTCGAAAGCACAAAGCCAGTTTGAATTCCGACCAACATTGCCCATTGCCGTAACAATCTTCTAATAAAATAATTTGGGTTCTGCGTTAAATCGAAAGCGGAAAACAAAAATTCTAAATGGCGTCTTGCCCGCGTCTCTATTCACTAAATGTTTTTTTTAATCTACAGTTTTGAATAGTTTCTTCGGTTTTTAAACATGAAAGCCAAATGCCAAAATGTGAAATAATTCCATTTAAATATATTTTTTTTTGTTATTCTACAGCATACTGCATCATAGATAGTAATAAAAGCATGAAATTATCCGATCTGTCCGAAACCAAAAATAGCCTAGCTTACCAATCAAACCTAAGGAAATATAAATTATATGCAAAGGTTTTGCAGGGACAGTTAGTTATAAATAGGGAGCGACCGATAATCGGATCGCTATCGGTATCGGACCGATATTGCCACTATCGGTTAATATCGGATCGGCCGATTGTTGTAGGGAGCGACCGATAGTTGAACCGATATTGGCACTATAGGTTAACTCAGTAGAAAATCAGTAAATAACCCAATTCTATAACCAGATCAGACAAGATTTAAAAAAAAGGAAAAAAAAAAACCCGTACACAGAAATTGTCACGAGAGCCAATCAGATTTTGATAAATATATGGATGACAGAGGAATGGGAATGGATCATATATGAAGGACAGTGTCAGACAAATATCAACATTCAAACCAGGAAATAAATTTAAACAATAAGAAAAAATAACATATATATATATATTAGGGTGGTGCTTAGACATGAACTTTCAAAAAATCTCTGCTCTCACCCCTATTTTTGTTCATTTATATATAGAAACTCTTAAAATAAAATATTGAGTATTCAGTTCATGTTTTACTGGTAGCTCAATGGTGTCAAAGTTTAGGAGTATTGGACCGTGATGAAAATACATAGTGTACTGCACTGTTGTTGTGTGTATAACACTGTATAATATTAATTCAAGTTATGTGGATTGTCCTACACTGCTGTACTAAGCATATAAAACATGTAAATAGGCCTGGAAGTGGTAATTTAATACACAGCAGGCCTAGTAAGCCTAGACAAAGAAACTATTAGCAACACAGTATAGGCCTACCTACACCACCTAGAAACTATTGGCAACATGCCAAACTGATTATCCTTTGGTTGTGCATTGGGATGGAAAGTTGATTCCGGATCTCACAAATAAAGAATGCATCGACAGACTTCCTGTAATTGTTTCTGGGAAAGGAGCATCACAGTTGTTAACTGTTGCGAAACTGCCTTCCGGAACTGGTGCTGCACAGGCCGGAGCTGTCTTTCAAGCTCTGCAAGACTGGGGTGTTAGTGACAAGATCAGAGGCATGTGCTTTGATACTACTAGTTCCAACACTGGTCGGATTAGTGGTACCTGCATCCTGCTGGAGCAAAAACTTCAGCGAGGTCTTCTATCACTTGCTTGCAGACATCACATTATGGAACTGATTCTGGGCGCAGTCTTCCAAGTCTGTCTAGGTGCCACTTCATCTCCTGAGGTTCTGCTATTCAAACGCTTCAAGGATCATTGGCAGTTCATTGACAGAGCAAACTATGAAACATCACTGACAAATTCAGACGTGTCTACTTCGCTAGAAGATGTGCGCAACTCTCTGATTGAATTTGCTCAGAAGCATATTCAAGAGCAGCAGCCAAGAGATGATTATCGAGAGTTCCTGGAACTTGCTCTGCTATTTCTTGGGGTTGTGCCTGAAGAGGAGTGCACTTCATTGCTCCTGGAGCAATGCACCATGCTCGCTGGATGTCGAAGGTTCTGTACAGCCTGAAGATATGGATGTTCAAAGGGCAATTCAGACTGACAACCAAGGAAGAGAGAGGTCTTCAAGAGCTGTGCATCTTTGTACGTGTGTCTACATGAGAGCCTGGTTCACGGCTAATCTGGCAGCCGCTGCTCCATACAATGATATGCTGTTGCTCCAATCAATTTCAGCTACTCTGGAATCAACAGAGCTGTTTCCAGTGCTGCATCCAACAAGTTTTCAAAGCACCTCTGGTACCTGTCCCCTGAATTGGTTGGGTTGGCATTCTTCGATGATCAGGTATCGGCGGAAACAAAAGACGCATGGTAAATTCCATGAATGAAAGCGGTAATGAGGAGCCAGAGGACATCAAGCTAATCTCTGTTGATTTGGAATCCTTCAACAACAGGAGGCTCGAGGACTTCGTGTCGCCAAAGTCTAAGAGATTCTTTGACATGATGGAGCTTCAGACTGGATTCCTGGATGCTGACCCAGATGAGTGGACCAACCATGAAGATTATCGGCGATCTTTGGAGACCGTTCGGCAGATTCAGGTTGTCAACGACCATGCTGATAGTGGTGTAGCATTGATTCAAGAGTACAGTGGAATCCTCACCAGAGATGAGGAGCAACTTCAGTTCCTGCTGCAGACTGTTCAACAGCATCGACAATCCTATCCAGACACTAAGAAACAGACATTGTCAAAATGACTTCTTATCGGACTGATAACATTGAACTATAATTACAGGTAGAATATTGTAGATGCAGGATTGTTTGTGCTTGTTTAATAATTCATTCTACTGTTTAATGTTGTGTTTGAGAAACTATCTTTGATTAAAAAAGCCAAAAATTCCAAAAGCGTGATCTGTTTACTTGTTGAACGTGGCTTACCTAAACTTTGGCTTCATTGAGCTACCTCTAAATATTAAGATATCAGCACCAATTTTTTTCTAGATGTTTCTACATCCAAAGGAACAATTTAAAGGGTGAGACCTAAAGAAATCAAGGTTTTAATTTTTAGTGGTTCCTAAGCACCACCCTAATATATATATATATATATATATATATATATATATATATATATATATATATATATATATATATATATATATAGTCATTGCTTACGTATTGTGCATTCGTCCATCGTATTAAAGCTGATTCCAAAGTTGAAGAAAGTATTTTTTAAAAGTAAAAACGATGTTAAAATACATACTGAACTGTAGCCATTGATGATTTTATTGCTTGTTCGCACGTATGACAGATGTATTACTGAACATGGTCTCTCTATATTCGGGTAATATTTGGTGGTTGTATGATGCCAAGTAATAATGAAAGACCAACAACAAGAATTTGCTGTATCAGTGTAAGAGGTATCGAAAGAAAAGTAAACAGAATGAATCTGTTGGCGTAGAATGAATCTGTTGACATAATGAATCTGTTGACAGAATGAATCTGTTGACAAAATGAATCTGTTGGCAGAATGAATCTGTTGACATAATGAATCTGTTGACATAATGAATCTGTTCACAGAATGAATCTGTTGGCAGAAATAAATCTGTTCACAGAATGAATCTGTCGGCAGAAGAAGTCAGTCAGTAGGCATATAAATAAATGAGTTGGCAGTACAATCCAGGCAACATGTAATTATGTCAATAGACTTTGGCACATGGCTCAAGAGAAATGATAAAAACTTCAATGCTTGGGGTTATTAGAACAAACAAATGTACACACAACATTCGCAGGAAACGTTCGACACCACATTACTAAACACAGCACCTACAACTAGAAGAGCATAAAACAACTATTGATACCGCACCAATCACTGATACCGCACCAATCACACCGTTTACAGGACATAAATAAACTCTCTGACAGCACTCACAGTACACCAATCTGAACAAAATGACAGCATCCTATGCACATTAACAATGGCCACACTAAAAATACATTTGTTTTGTGTGAAATTAGTTCAATAGATTCACGGATCACAATAGAAGGTAATAGAAGTTTTGACATGGACAAAATGTTCTATACAATAAAATTTGGAGTTCACGTTGGACATGATATTAATGTCACTCTTCCTGGTAATGTTCTAGTAAAGTCCTGGTAATTGTCCTAATTAATTGCTTGAGCCCGACAAGTTCGTGTAAAAAGTAGAAAAAATGTCCGAAACTGAGAAGCACGGTTAAAATATTCACAGCGGGTTCATCTATGTCAATGACCTCTTCACAAATCAATGACCTCTTCGCAAAGCTCAATGTTTTGTACATGACAGTTTTAAAATTGTTCACACCATCATTGAAGCATTTTATTCATTTACATAATTACATCCAATGGTTTACTCTGTAACAAAAACATGTTTTTTATTATATGAGCTAATGCTTCCGGGTTTATTTCGGTGGGTTCCAGTTCAACTCACTCTCTGATGATGCAGGTAAAGGGGGGATGAGAGAGATGGGGCTTAGTCAGAATGGACCTATGGGTGATGAGTCGAAATGTCAAGACAGTCGGGTGCCTGATGATCCTCGGGTTTCACCAGCACGTAGGCCAGGGGCCTGTGAACGTCCTGCGGGAGGTCATGTAGGACGAGGACATGTACGGCACGAAGTACTGACCCAGCCCCGCCGCCGCCGCCGCTGCATGCGTGGGCTGCCGGGCAGGGCGGAGAGGAAGGGTGCGGGTGCGGTGAAGTAAGGGGCGTACAGCGGGCTGGAAGCCAGGCTGTCCGGGTGGCGGAGCGCGGACAGGGAGCTCAGAGACGTGGCGCTGTCCAGCTTGGCCGAGTTGGCCGCGGCGGCCACAGCCGCGGCCTCGAGATGGGGTACAGGCCGTAGGTCGAGGTGGGGGGCAGGAACGGGTGCCTGGCTTTGTCGAACGAGAACCGGAAGCGGCCAGCAGTTCCGACTGGTGGTGCGACGCGGCCAGCGTGGCGAAAAATGGGCCATGGACCCCAGGGCCGATCCGTTCATCCGGGCAGCATGGGGTGCAACGGAAATGCATCCTTGTCCTTCTTCATCAAAGACTTGGGCTTCCTCCGCGGCCTGTACTTGTAATCTGGGTGCTCTTTCATTGCAGCGCCCTAAGCCTCTTGGCCTCGTCAATGAACGGCTCTTCTCCTCCTCGGACAGCAGTTTCCACTCGGCGCCCAACCTTTTGCTGATCTCGGAGTTGTGCATCTTGGGATTCTCCTGGGCCATTTTCTTCTCTGACCACGTGACCACCATGAAGGCGTTCATCGGCCGCTTCACGTGGTCCATGTTGTTGGACGGGCTCTCGTGCGGCGGCAGGGGCTCAGGCCTCGGCCAACGTCCGAACAGGGCGAGGCCATTCTGTTGGAGTTGGGCGACAGGGACTGTGGGGTCAGGCTGCTCTCACGTGACCGGATGCCGTCATCGACGATGATGTGGTGAGGGTTCATGACGGAACCTGGAGGAGGCAGGGATTTGATCACTGCTCTGAAATAAAAATTAAAAAAAAAATATAAAATTAGAGCAAAGCTCATTCAAGCATGAACCAGTTTAAACAAATGATCAACAAAATAAATACATTATAAATAAATAATATTTCCTAATTAAGTTGTAGATACAGTTTCAATACATGGGTCTCTCATGACGATAAATAAACTCATAATTAAATTTTCTATATAAAAAAGACAAATACATATTAAAAAACCTATTGATCAATATTGAATATACATATCGCATGTAAATTTAGTATGGCGGTGGATTTAAACAATGAATGAACAGGCGCACGAGAATTCATTGTTGAAACCGTTGTAAATGTTGCATGTTCAAATACAGTTAGATAAATATTGGACACATGGATTAACTAGCCCGCAAGCTGTGGCGTCATATCGGGGGGTGCGCTGGGGGGGGGGTGCGTGCCCCTAAGATTTTTAAAATAATTAAATTAATTTGTTAAATCAATGGATTTTGATGACTTAATTGATGGAAAAATGAAAACCAGACGCTATTTGCCCCACCCCGAACATTTTGGTGAAATGACGTCACTGCCCGCAAGCGAAGTTTAGACGATTATTAATTTGTAGAATGATTAATATAACATTCAGCAACAGGATTTGATTAATTTAACATTCAGTTATAGGATTGGATTTAAATAATATTCAGATATAAGAATGAATTAAGATAACATTCTGTTACAGAATTTAAAAAAAATGACTTTTATAATCTGTATTCCACGAAAAGAACATATTTTATTGAAGTATTTGTTGATATTTCATCCTCGTGAAAAAATTTATTTTTTTCAGTTATTTAAACACTTTTATATTAAGATGGATAAATAATGACCACAGGGTCACGGTTGTACTGGACACGACTTATATCTGTAAACACAGATCGTAGTGGCACTAGGGGATAATAAAACACTTCGCTACCGGATAAGTGGATGATTCCGGATAAAGCAAGATAATTTGATAATCAGGATAACTCGGTAAACCCATGATATCGGAATTTAAGAGTATGTTTATATATATATATATATATATATATATATATATATATATATATATATATGTGTGTGTGTGTGTCTGTGTGTGTGTGAGTGTTTGTGTGTGTGTGTACATTTTATCGAATGGCCGGATAATTCTCAATAACATTTCAGCTTAAACAAAACGAATCCGAGGTTATTGTATTTATAACTTCTTATATACCTCTCATTTCTGATATACCTGTCATTTCTGATGTACCTGTCATTTCTGATATACCTGTCATTTCTGATACCTGTCATTTCTGATATACCTGCCATTTCTGATGTACCTGTCATTTCTGATGTACCTGTCATTTCTGATGTACCTGTCATTTCTGATATGCATGTCATTCATTCTAACAGCGCCAATTACCAGATTAGATTTTAACAACACAATCATCCCATTGCTACATTAACAAAACAATCATCCCATTACTACATTAACAACACAATCATCCCATTTCATTAACAACACAATCATCCATTACTACATTAATAACACAATCATCCATTCGTATACTAAAAATTTGTAACAAACAAAATTAAATCTAACACCTAACATATTATAATTACATTGACCAGTTCTTATACTTTATTGTCTGAAATAGCAATAAATCTAGGAGTTAATCACATATGCAGTATGAAAATATTTTTGTACCTAAAAATGTTATAATTACTAAATTCATTTAAATACGGATAAAAGATGTTGATTCATTAAATATAATTCATGGTTTAAATGAATTAAGTTAGTAACATCTCAAACACAATAATACCTGCACGTTCTTGTAAAATAAAATGACTACATTTAGTTTATTAAACTTTAATAAAGCGAAATGAATACAACTGTCAGGGTGCGGGTCATTAATCCATCACACAGCCATGTTCAATGTGCCTTGGTCTCAAAGAGTTGTTCTTGTATGTACACAAAACAAGTGACAGATGAACAGTAATAAATTGATACCATAGTTCTTTGTTACGTGAAGGGAGAACAGGAAACGTATGTAAAATTCTACAAGACAGAGACACTGCCCTCAACAGGCTGTATGTATGTAAGTATGTATGTAAGTATGTATGTATGTATGTATGTATGTATGTATGTATGTATGTATGTATGTATGTATGTATGTATATGTATGTGTGTGTGTATGTGTGTGTGTATGTATGTGTATGTATGTATGTGTGTATGTATGTGTATGTATGTGTGTGTGTGTATGTGTATGTATGTGTGTATGTATGTATGTGATGTATGTATGTATGTATGTATATCTATGTATGTATGTATGTATGTATATGTATGTATGTGTGTGTGTATGTGTGTGTATGTATGTATGTATGTATGTGTGTGTATGTATGTGTGTATGTATGTGTGTATGTGTGTATATGTATGTGTGTATGTATGTATGTGTGATGTATGTATGTATGTATGTATGTATGTATGTATGTATGTAAGTATGTATGTATGTATGTATGTATGTATGTATGTATGCATGTATGCACATGTATATGTATATATGTATGTATGTATACATGTATATATATGTATATGTGTGTATGTATGTATGTGATGTATGTATGTATGTATGTATGTATGTGTGTGTGTATGTGTGTGTGTATGTATGTATGTATGTATGTATGTGTGTGTATGTATGTGTGTATGTATGTGTGTA